>VYZW01038730.1:2773-27105 GCA_013401315.1 Balaeniceps rex | reverse complement strand
ATATGGGCGGAAGCTCTGCACTGCTACTTTGGAAAATCCCTACTGACAGTTCAGTCCTCAATTTCCAAGAAATCAGAACACCACTTTAAGGATTTAAAGTGAGTCTTTCACATTAAGGGCTGCTGGTATTTCCTCTTATCTCCCCAAATTCAGATTTGGCTCTGATAAACATTTCAGTGACATAGACAAAAGATAGCATTTTCATGCCATACACATGTAAGCAGAGCTGGCTGAAGGTATAGGCAAAACAGGGAGTTGCCCTGAGCAGGCAGCCTTCTGGGGGTGGCAATATAGCCACAGCCCATTTCTTGGCCATTTCTGATGGAACTCTGGAAATCTTGCATACAGCAGATGCTGCCATTTGAAGAGGGTTTGTGCTGCTTGGAATAGCTGTGTGGCTGCAAGGGAAGGGAGGGATATACCAGAAGCAGTATGTTTTGCTCCTGCTTCTCCCTTTGTGCCTCTATGGCACAAGAGCTGTACGCCAGCCCTTGTAGGGGTCTTCCCTCTGCCTCTTCTCTTCCTACTGTGGGCTCAGGCCCTGTCCTTCATTCTTGAAGTAACAAGGATGAGGAGCTCTCAGGAGTCTCTGAGCTCAGGTTTGAAAATAATGTGAATACAAAGAGTAACCATCTAGGGATAAAACCTGAGATTTCTTCTTGCCTACAGAGACAGCTCAACAGCTCAAAAAAGCTATTCAGACACAGCAAGAACAGTAATTTTTGAAATATCATATTTTTATGTAGAAATCAGAGAAGACTCCAAACTGCAACAAGGGACCCAGGCCTTTATGTGAAATTTTCTAAACTTCTATTCTGTTTGGTGGTAGAATTTTGATGCAGTTAACAATCAGCAGACAGAGAGAGTGGTGAGCCATGACATCTGGACATAAAGACGTAGACTGGATACAGACCAATCCAAAATGCAGAACATTTAATTAGAAAAGAAATTCCCACAAGATAGTTTAAAATCATATTTGCTTAAGATTTTGATACTGGCTTGAACCGATTGTGGCTATGTAGCTGCCCAGAGCTTGCTACCAAAATTGTTTCATTTCAGACTAGAAGGGAACATTTCTGGATTAAAATAAAAAGCAATTTTATTACATACTCTTGAACTGTTACAGCCAGACTGAATGTTGATTAATTGTCCAAAACATTTTTTTTTCTGTCTCTCCAATAAAACTATTTTTTCAGCACATTACAGTTGGCAGAGAGATGGAGGATCAGCCTGTTTGATGGAGTGACCATAGACGTTGACAGGTTCACATTTCTTCACTGGCGTGACAAAATCAATATGCTATTTCCCTTTCTTAAATATGACCCAGAAAAGGCAATGTATTATCAAGAAACTTCCAGATGCAGTGGAAAGTAAATAAAACAATCCTACCATATTTCACTATCCATAACCTCTACAGGCATTTCAGGGAGTGTCCGCACAGCACCAGCACACTGCCACGCAGAGAGATGGCTCTGCTATCTCTGAATAACACTGTCAAGTACTGGCAACAGTGTAAAGTGATACTGCAGCTTGGTTAATTAACTGTGTGGAGAAGCTGGGTATGTCTGCAGCAGTGTACTGTCATACTATTGTCTGTCTGCTGCCTGGGGTACCCAAGCTAGCTCATTCAGGCACCCTTTAAAACCTCCATGCCCACTGAAGATAGTAAGTATTATCAGTGCTAATTACTTATGCTTGGGTGAAGCTCTCTGTAAACATCTGTGAAGCTACTTCATTATCCTCCTTCAAATCCCTCATTAAAGCTCTCCTTTGCCATGATGTCTACAAAAAAACTGTCAACAGTTAATCTCTGGGTGTATTGAGATAACTGCTTGTCAAGCTGGCTTGGGTGTCCCACTGGCTCCTTGCACTTCCCCTCTGCCTCTGCATCCCTCTGTTGGCTTGTGTTAGGACTCAAGGTCTGTGGGACTGAGGACCACCTTTTGGTTTTATGTCCACTGCATGGTTCACTGAATTAAACCCCCATGGGAAAATACTTTTCTGAGTTTGCTGAAAAATTGGAGATATATAGGATAGTGCCAGAATGGTTCACAAATTGGAGAGGATGCCTTAGAGAACTCACTCTGCTTAGTTAACCAAGAAAATGACTGAGACACAACATAACTAGTGTAAATAAGGTCCCTTCAGAGGAAGAATATACAAAGGGCTATTGAATCTAGTAGAGAAACACAGAAACAAGAAATGATGGCTAGCAGTTAAAAAACAAATTCATGCTAAGAATAAGCTACTCATTTTTAACAGTCTGGGTGGTTAACCAGTGGAACAAAGTGGTGAAGAGACGAAGAGCTGCTGTCTTTTGGTATCAGGAGAGGAATGCTGCTCAGAATTGTCTGCATTACCCAGCACAGGTCATACATTGCTGGACTCCACCGGAATACAACGGCTACTGATATGCAGGAGGTCAGTCCAGAAGATCTTCTCTGATCCCTTCTAGCTTTATGAATCTGCAAAAAAGTGGGTAACAACGTTGTGAAGACTTCAGAGATGCTAGATTCACCTAAATGGCTTGTCCAATCCATGAGTGGAAAGACAAATGTTATATCTATCTGCAGTTTTGCTTACCTATTTAAAATCGCTAGTTTTGCTTTCTTTCTGATTTCAGGTGAAATATTGGCTGCATAATATAACCAACATATCTGCAAAGAGGAGAGAGTAAGGTAAGAAAAACAGCTTATTAGTTTCCAAGGGAAAACACACAACAAGTCTATATACCCAGTGCTGCTCTAAATTATTTATAGCATCTATTAGTAGAGCAGAGGAAGCTTTGTAAAGTGCAAATGAGCCAACTGATATGATTTTTATATGTGAAAGATAATACCTAGAAGAGTAGTCAAATTCTAAATTTAAACAGTTTATAGTCAGGTTAGTAGAGTAGTTTGCACCAGGCTCCCTAAGCAGATTTTTTTATCTTTATGTTTAAACACACTCAGAGTAAAAATCTTTCAGAAGGCTTCTTTTTGTCCATTGCTCGTGCTACTTATAGATAGTGCCAGTTTATTGCTTTAAATAGTCCATACTACAGATATTTAAAAAGCGCAATTTATGTGCAGAGGACATCTTACCATGTTCTTCACGCAGTTAGCCCTGGATTGTGTGGAAGCTTAGATCGCATCACTGAACTATTTAATAAAGCAGTGACCTTACCAGTGGTATACATTTACACTAAAAGTTCAGAATTACAGGAACTACAAAGGTAATGAGAAAATGGTTACTCCAGCTTACACATTGAATTCTCCAGGGACTTCTACGTGCAGCAGTGATATTGCAAATGGATAATTCCCACATATCTTCTTTGGAGCTTTTAATAAAGCCAAGGCTGAAAAACAGTGTCTGAAGTGAAGAAAATATTTGTGACATTTATTTGGTTTTATTGAAGAGTCAAAAACATCCCTTACATTCTTGAAAGAAGCTTTGCCTACAGGCAAATAGTAGCAAAATAAACCAAGGTATATTTAAACCACGTGCTTGGTGAAAAACACTGATGTAATACTGTATTTCAATGATTTTGAATACCTTTTCTCACCCATCCTTTACTGTGAAGGAAGAAAGAAAACATGCCCAGGTCAAGAGTACTCAATTTTTTTTTGTGGATGAGTGATGCTTTCTCAATGAACCACAGACATGAACAAGGATTTAAGAACAAAGCTGTGAGATGGAGACTAACAGGAATAAGATTTTGATAAAATGAAGTCAGTCCTGACATTAGTTACTAGACTAAAAATGTCAAGTCCATTTTCTCTGAGTTATATCAGGCTTGAATTTCACTTAACTAGACAGAGCTCCCTCACCTCTGTTTCCAATCAGACTAATGTATAGTAATTGCTACTGTTATTTTGCTTATCCACTAAAAGTATATATAACTTGAATCAGGCTCTAGTAGAACTGTAGATAAATGATAAATATACTGGGCACATTTAGGCAAATTAATTGTAGAAAAGTAATGGATTATAGATTATAAAATAAAATAGGACTCTCGGCATGTAAAGCTTTTTTTTTAATGCTTAATTTATTACTTCTTGCTGTTCAAGCAGAAGGCATAGTAATTTCCCTATAAACATGCTGATCAATATTTAGATAAAGTACCGAATACAGTTTTATCAAACTTTACAGGGCTATAAAATGGGTTTGAATAAAAAGTTGAGAAATGAAAATAGTAAACAAGAACTGTCACAATAATTACTTACAGGCTGAAGACTGCTTCCTTCCATACTCCCCAAACTAATAAAAGACACTTTTGCACAGAATACAGAGTAGGGTTCGTATTGATTCATCCACTGCTATTTTCATTTGTCATTAAAATTAAGGCTTTTGGATAAGCTGGCTCTGTTTTAAATAACATGAAATAGTGATAGGCCCCAAAAGATTGATTTTCTGGAAGTGGTTTACCTAAGCCTTTGCCTGACTGATCTGCCCACAGTTCTGCCTGCGGCTCTCTGCTTTTCTTCCTGCCCAGGGCTCTTGTAGATGAGTTGAGAACTAACTCATACCTGGATCCCTTCGAATTCTGCTTATAGTGCTTTCACCAGAAAGGAGAGAAAAAACAAAAAAAGCAGAGGTACCCTGTAGCTAGTGAAATAACTTATTTTCTGGATCCTCCCAAACCAATGCAGATTTAAGGCAATCTGTTGCTCTGGAAAATCAAAGCTCCTGGTTTTCTGCAGGGACTGGGAACTGACTACAAAAGACATGCTAATAAGTAAATAGTGCAAGCTTTTCCTTTCTAGATTTTACTGATATGGACTTTACCACCAGAAAACAATTTTTCCATCTCCTTGAAGGAGTTCTGCCTTTGTATTAAATATAATCCAAATATTTAAAGTTATAGGAAACATCCCAAAGCTTGTCTAGTGCTGACTGCTGCTTTAGGGACTTTACTTTCTTATCGTGCAACTGCATGTGTGATTAAATTATCTTCCCTTATGTTGACAGCTTTGTTGTTCTCTGGTAAAATTTTCCTTCCTCTAAAAGATTCCTGTCAGGAACTTTCCTCCTTCCAAGTGATTATTCTGTAAAAGGAAGGAATAATATTTGGCACAGCTGACTTCAAGAAACTTTATTTGATATTTAGAAAGGGATTCAGAAAATGATTGTTAACCTTTGGAAGTTTTAAACCTTTGGCATTTGAAAAGTCAGATTGTACTGGCCTAAGAAGCAAACCAAATCTTAAGGACAGATAGGTAATGCAAGGCAAATCACAGGCTTGGAGTAAGACTGATAAAGGAGAAAGCATAGGCTTAAAAGCACGCTATGTGGTGTTGATAAAGCAATTGCTGAATTATCAATTAGTCTCCAGCTGTTACTTTAAAATCGAATCTTTTAAGTAAGATGGGGTCGAATTCTAATCCTTCTTCCCCCACGTCTGAGCAGTTCCCATTGAAATCACCTCTCCCCATATCTGGCAGAATTTGGCACTTTCTTTTCAAGTGAAGCTGGGAATCCTACTTCACTGAAGGCAGGGATTCCTATTTAGAAAATAGGAATCTTTATCTTCCTTTCAACCAGTAATAGCTATAGGTAGTTCTCCCTGATGTACCAGAGCACAGCATGAAATCCATCACCTGTGTCAATATTGCTATTTTTAAGCCTACCAGCATTTCAGTAGCAAAGTCTAAACCATTCAGACTTAGGAGATATTTTTATTAAATTTATTCTATGCAAAAATATAAATATTTTATTGCAATCCAGGAATATTGCCCTCTCTTTTTTAAATACCATATATATATACACACACATATATGTATGTATAAAACGAACATAAATTGAAATACATTGTGGTGGGTTGACCCTGGCTGGATGCCAGGTGCCCACCAAGCCGCTCTATTACTCCCCTTCTCAGCTGGACAGGGGAGAGAAAATATAACGAAAGGCTCACGGGTCGAGACAAGGACAGGGAGAGATCACTCACCAATTACTGTCACGGGCAAAACAGACTCGACTCGGGGAAATTAGTTTAATTTATTGCTAATCAAATCAGAGTAAGATAACGAAAAATAAAACCAAATCTTAAAAACATCTTCACTCCCGATTTTCTCTACCTCCTCCCCCCAAGGTGCGCAGGGAGATGGGGAATGGGGGTTGTGGTCAGTTCATCACACATTGTTTCTGCTGCTCCTTCCTCCTCACAGGGAGGACTCCTCACACTCTTCCTGTGCTCCAGAATGGAGTCCCTCCCACAGGAGACAGTCCTCCATGAACTTCTCCAACGTGAGTCCTTCCCACGGGCTGCAGTTCTTCATGAACTGCTGCAGCGTGGGTCCTCTCCATGGGGTGCAGTCCTTCAGGAGCAGACTGCTCCAGCGTGGGTCCCCTGCAGGGTCACAAGTCCTGCCAGCGAACCTGCTCCAGCATGGGCTCCTCTCTCTCCACAGGTCCACAGGTCCTGTGAAGAACCTTTTCCAGCACAGGCTTCCCACGGGGTCACAGCCTCCTTCACGCCCATCCACCTGCTCCAGCATGGGGTCCTCCACAGGCTGCTGTGGATATCTGCTCCACCGTGGACCTCCATGGGCTGCAGCCTGCCTCACCATGGTCTTCACCACGGGCTGCAGGGGAATCTCTGCTCCAGTGCCTGGAGTACCTCCTCTCCCTCCTTCTTCACTGACCTTCTTCTGCAGACTTGTTCCTCTCATATATTCTCACTCCTCTCTCCCAGCTGCAGTTGCTGTTGCACAGTTTTTTTCCCCCTTCTTAAATGTGTTATCACAGACGTGCTACCACCATCACCAATGAGCTCAGCCTCCTCTCTTGGAGCTGGCTAGCATTGGCTTTATCGGACATAGGGGAAGTTTCTAGCAGCTTCTCACAGAAGCCACCCCTGTAGCTCCCTACTACCAAAACCGTGCCATGCAAACCCCGTACATATGTGCACATGCACACTTTTTTTTTTCTATTTTGCAGCTTATCTTTCATCATTGAAATAATTTCAAAACTCTGCTAACCTTGACTCAAGTTTATCTTCACTTCTTTTGGTATCATCTGCTTCATTTGTGTTCTTCATCAGCTGTCATTTCATATAGATAGATATTCAATTTAAATGACTGACATCTATCTACATCCTCACTGTAGTGCTTGACTGGCACAGATTGCACTGCTGATAATATCTGCACATAGAATATTAAGGAATATGAGGAAACAAAAGAAACAGGAACTACATGAATCAGAGAAAATATACCCACAAAATGGTAGCACCATAAAGTGAGTTAAAAAGGAATCATAACTTCACAACAAATGCAAAACTAATAAGGATCATTTTTAAAATGGGCATGAAGTGAAAAAGAAATAAACAGGCAAGCCGCATAAAGTATTAGACTTTCTGCAGAGGGAATTCAAGTACTGCAGGAAGGTAAAGTATTTTGAAAAGAAATTACAGAGTCAAATCATAGAAATGTGCCAGTATTTCTTGGTAAGAGGCAAGGCAAACAATGACTGTTTGTTGTGCATGATTTCAAACATGCATACATTTGGTCCTGGAACTGCAGTCAGAAATACGTTACTGTCATCACCTGTGAAGCTGTATTTGTCATCAGAATCCTCACCTCATCGTTCCAGTATGCAGGTGAGTGTGGATTTAAAGGAGAGGAAAGAAAATAAAACCAATCTTTCCTTTCAGGGGGATACCATCTGTACCTGTTTCTAGTTGGAAACTAGTCCTGCTGTGTCATGCTTCTGCATGGAGGCATTGCTGGATTTCATCATTGCTGCGTCTGAGGTGCTATGCAAACACTACATTAAGAAAAATAACGAGAAGGAGTTCAGTCAAAGAGATTATGTTGTAGCATGCTCATCACATAAATGACTGAAGAAATGTGAAATGCTTAAAGTGAAATGTACCAAATGTTGCAAATGCTGGAGCACTGCCAGTGTGCTCCATAACCAATATCACAAATAATATTGGCAAGAGTGATTGCTAACACTCCTCTTCCCAGGCCTTAGATGCTACAAAAAACACCTAAGAAAGCCCTTCTCTTACCAAAAAAAAAGGGTTTTGGTAATTTTCTTCTTACTGTATCTGAGACTCACACAGCACTTACATTACGGATTTTTCCATTTACAGTATCTGCAGCAAAAGGACAGCTAAATCAACAAACTGATTTTCACAGCTATTGTTCCTTCTTATTTCATTTACTTGGTGGTTTTCACACTTGTAATTTCAAGAACTACAAGATGAAAGAAATTGCAGTTATACAATGAACATTTGAGCTGGACATTAGTAAGTGGTAGTATTTTGTTCATACATCTTTGACATCTCTCAGTGTTACTGCAATCACAGAGACAAATGCAGGCTTTTCCTGCAGTAATAAGCCAATCACGGCTTTTTGACTTAATAATGAAAACACCATGCAATAGGAAAATTGCTAACATTTTCCATAAAAATGAATGGAAATGAGAAAATCCGATGCCATCTATCACTGCCTTTTTAGAATGAATAGCTCTATTCAATGTATTTTTAATGTGGTTCTACTAAACTTAAAACATCCAAACATTTCTTTATTATTTTTGTCTTTACATTGCTTGATGTATATTAGGGATGCAGTGTGGGGTTTGTTAGAAATTCAGCTTCTCTGAAAAAAGCTCCTCTGGAGCTCAGCTCACAAGGTTCATTGTAATGGTGTTGATTCATACCATTCTTCCTGTTAATAATATTGTACATAACAAGGCTTTGAAATCACTGAATGACATTTCTAGGTGGGAAATCATGCCACCAGTCCAGTGGGGAATTTGCAGTACACCGTGCTCGGGAACCAAAGCAGTTGCTGAAACCATACGGCAATTTTCAGAACTAGAGCACAGTATAGTTTTGTTCAGAGCACAGGCACAATGTGGTAGCATTTCTGAGATGAGGCCTAAAGGTAGACCTGGGAAAATGATGGGTTTTCTTAGAGTTTTGTGGGGTTTTTTTGGTTGGTTGGTTTGGTTTTTGTTGCTTCTGGGGGTGAACTAGAAATCCTGTTCTTTTTCTTTTGTTTGGTTTCAGTTCAGGTTGAACTAGTAAATTAAATTTAATTAAATTCCTTTTTTTTTGAGGGAGGATCTAGCAAAACAAAAAAATGGACAAAATTATTTGGCAGGGGAGAGAGGATAAAATTGAATACATTTGAGGTTTTTTTATTTGGCAGATACTTCAGTTCAGAAAAAAAATCTAAGCAGCACCATTCATGAATGGAAGAAGACCATTGAATACACATTTGTCTCTGTGACAAACCCTCCAGAGAAGAGTTTGGATGTGCTCCCAAAAGAGCATTTCTATTTTTATCCAAACATCACAGCCCTGAAAGAATACTAGAAAAAGGAGGGAAAGACTACAAATATGTTCCAGATTAATTCAAGATATTGATACCAGGGCCAGAAGTATAAACCAAAAACTATTCTGAGGTCAGTAAAATTTATTTAGGGTCAAGGCTCTGGATCAAGAGTTCATTTAACCCTAAAAGCTGCTGTAGTCCTTTGAATATTTTACCTGGACTTTAATTTCACTTTTCCAACTCCACGGCTGTCACTAGGATTCCTGACTGATAACAATGTCAGGAGATTGAACTCACCCATGTTTGGGCTCCTCTTTAAGATCTTCAGTGAAGCTTCAGATTTCCCTAGCAAGATGTGAAACATTTCGACAGGAAAGTTTGTCTTCAGGTTAAGAGAACTGAAACCCTTATATCTCTCTTCCCCATCTTTCCGTAGCTCTTTTTCTCCCTTTCTTTGTCTCCCTGAAAGCTTCCAAATTTCTGTGTTTTCTAATCTATGGCTCCCCTTCTTCCTAAGCTCTTCCATAGCTTTCTTTCATGTTTGCCTTTTCATTATTTCCACATCACTACATTTTTACACAGAAGGAAGTACAAAACCCACCCTTTCATTTTTTTCAGGCTGTTTCTTAGCTTGCAGGTGCTGGCTGTTGCTGAGCAGCCTGAAACCAAGAGAGAGGCAGGGTGTCTCGGCCACCTTTGATGCAGCCAAGGGGAAGAGCCAGTGTGGGTGCAGGAAGGAGCACGGCACAGCCAGATGACCATCTGTTGCTGTGATGGTCCTGGGGCAGTGCCTGGGAAGAGGGACCTGTTTTTCTCAATTCTGTAAGACTTTCATAGCTAAACCTCAAGTCTCTTTCCCTGGGAATTGGGATATGCGCTCATCACACAAATGACATTAATTTTTTTTTTACTGGTTAGGATTAAGATGAAATTTAAAAATATGATCTCACAGAGACCCTTGTGAATCAAGAAAGATTCAATTAGAGGCATCAAATCTCCATAGTGTGAATGCAATGTGGGCAGGAAGGCAATCTGTCACAATCAAGACACCATGAGGTGGATTCATCTCCATCAGGAAGGGAACCAGGCCAGTAGGTCAGAAGTCCACTCTCCAGGTGGATCAGCCCAGGTGTGTCAAGAATACACTTAGGTGATTGTCGTGGTTTAGCCCCAGTCGGCAACCAAGCACCACGCAGCCGCTCGCTCACCCTCCCCCTCCCCGGTGGGATGGGGGAGAGAATCGGAAGGGCAAGAGTAAGAAAACCCACGGGTTGAGATAAGAACAGTTTAATAATTGAAATAAAAATAATAATAATAATAGTAATAATAATAATAACAATACTAATTGTAATGAAAAGGAGAACGAGAGAGACAAACAAAACCCAGGGAAAAGAAAACAAGTGATGCAACCGCTCACCACCCGCCGACCGACACCCAGCCAGTCCCCGAGCGGCGATTGCTCCCCCCGGCCAACTCCCCGCAGTTTATATACTGAGCATGACGTCATATGGTATGGAATAGCCCCTTGGTCAGTTTGGATCAACTATCCTGGCTGTTCCCCCTCCCAGTTCCCTGTGCACCTGGCAGAGCATGGGAAGCTGAAAAAGAAAGTCCTTGACTGGTGTAAGCTCTACTTAGCAACAACCAAAACATCAGTGTGTTATCAGCATTCTTCTTACACTAAATCCAAAACACAGCACTATGCTAGCTACTAGGAAGAAAATTAACTCTCTCCTAGCTGAAACCAGGACAGTGATTCTGGTCTAAAACTCTTCAACACTTTCCTTGTGTTGATACCAGTTAAAGCAATGTATAAATAAATGAAGAGCATCTGCCTCACTGTCTCAACCCATAGAATTGATGCAATGAACAGATAGCTTTTTAATTTCACATTTACCTGGAAGAAAAAGAGAATAGAATGGTGAAAAGGAAGAGCAGCCTTTAATCTTATTTCCTTGTTTCTGAGCTGACATCAGGAAAAGAAAGAAACTGAATGATCTCTCTAATCCAACTGCAGAAAGTGCCATCAAGATTGTAAATTTTAGTGACAGACAAGAGGGTATTGAAAGGAAAGAAGCTTAACTACCGGGATGATAAATACCTTAAAAACATAAGAAAAATAGACAGAGGGAATGGAAAAGAGAAGGTGTGGGTGTGGAAATATTTCTTTTAAAATTAATTTAATAAAAACATTCTCTGTAGCTTGCTTGTTACACTTAGTTCCACTTTCCATTCTATTTGCAAAACTCAAACTTGGCAGAAAGCTGAAGGGGAGAGAAGCATTTATAAATTAGTGTATGTCTCCAAATGATTAATGTAGCAGTCATGTTCTTTCTCATCAGTTCAAGACCACTTGCACATCTATAGAAATTGGGCATGAGGTGTGCTGAAGCATATTAAAATCACTTCTTCTACTTTTGTACTGAATAATCGTTCCTGCTCTTACTTTTGTACCACTTAAATGAGAAAGAAGGCAATTTAGGCGCTATCACATACAGCCTGAGGCAAATGTGTCATATAAGCTTCACTCAGAAAGATATTTTAAGATATTTATTTATTTTCTTTTAATACAGCTTAAAGACAGCACTTAGGAAAATGCATTGTTTTCTACATTTTTTTGCCTGACTACCCTTGACTATTCTCTATCTATCCCAGATAGATAGTACAAGACTCAGAGCTGGAGATGGAAAATTCCTGTTAGATCATATAGCTTATCTCTCTCTAAAAGCAGGATTATTTCTTACAACATAGATTATAACCTGGTTTTGAGAAGTTGCACAAAGGTAGAGTCAACTTTCTTGCCTCTTTCAGTTCATCCTACCAGCCAGGGCCTCAACTCCTCTGCAGTATTTCTCACTAGAGGAACACCATTGACTGCCTAGCAGCTTCAACCAGCTTCTATTCAATCAGGTTATGTTCTCTTTGACATATAAACAGCTAGGAATGGTTTATTTTGCAAAAAACGGGGCCGGTATTACTGCCTCTAGCTCTGCTTTCATGCTTGCTGACAGAGTCCAGCTCTGTCCAAGGTAAAAGACAGTCAGTAAAGGTGAGATTTAATGAACCTAAGTAGTTTTGCTTGACCTACATAATGGATCACTCCAATGACCTCCCCTAATGCCTGGGCAGAGGGACAGCAACCTCACAGAATCACACAACAGCTGAGGCTAGACATCATCCAGTCTGATGCCCTGCTCAAATCAGGATCAGCCAGAGCAGGTTGCTCAGGACTGTTTCCAGCCAGAGTTTGAATAACTCCAAGGATGGAGATTTCACACCCTCTCTGGGAAACCTGTTCAAGTGCTTAATCACTCTGAGATTGAAAAAAATTCTGCTAATCTTTAAATGAAATGTCCTGTGTTTCAGTTTGTGCCCATTGCCTCTTGTCCTGTCACTGGGCACCACTGAAAAGAGCCTGGCTCCATCTTCTTTACTCCTCACCCCCATCAGGTGTATGTCACAGGTACCTTGTCACAGGTCTCCAACTACAATTAGCAGCAAGGCCATGTTTCCCCTCATCTTCCTTTTGCTGCTGATAGCCTTAGAAGCCCTTCATGTAGCACTTCATGTCCCTTGCCAGATTCATCTCCAGACTTTTCAGCTCCAGTTTAACCAAATGTAATTTGCCTGATGGGATAACACGCTGTGAAGATTCCGGGTAAACATGGAATGACCAGTGTCCTTAAAACCCAGTATGCTTCCCAAATCAAAAATAAAACCATCAATGGTTTTAATTATCATGTATTCTAGGCAGGAGGCTTGGTTGAGCTTTAATTAAAATTGGGACTTCTGTCCTCATAGTGCTATCAGAAATAGATCTATATCGTGTCTTACCCAAGTTTAGGTTCATCAAAGAAGTATGTGTAAAATGAGATAAACCAGAAGATAAAATGATAGAAGAGATGAAAGGAATGAATGTCCTATTGAGGTTTCTTTTTCAGCATTTCTCAGAAGAAAAAAAAAAGACAAAAGAAGAATGCTTTCTGCAGTGAGGATATTTAAGGGTTGTGCTGCTACATTAAAAGGAGTGTTAGTTCCAGAACAACTCCCTCTTTTAAGTGTAACAAATGTTAAATAGGAAATAATTCTTAGCCAAGAATGATATTTCTTTTTTCATTAATTTACTTCTGTTAATAATCCCTTTAAAGCAGCAATGAGGTATCTTAATTCTCCATAATTTTCCTTTTTATAATAACTGCTATTTTTAGGAAGGATATTTTTGGGAAGAATTTTTGCCTCAGTGCCTTGAGAAAAAAAAGTAATTTCAACAAAATAAGAGGATAAATGTATGTGCAGATAGAAGATGCATTATAGTACTTATATATTCTCTTTCTGTATGTATATGCGCTACATATAACCTCACTGGATCTCCCAGTTCAAAACTAGAATTTCAATTTCAGTTCTTCTTCTTGCAGTTTTATGTAACAGTGATTTTTTTATTTTTGTGCATGTTTATATTTTACCTGCTGGAGATGGATAATTAGGATAAGTTTGACAGTAATCACCAAAGCCAAATCAATGATTTACGGCTGTTTACACCAGCAGAAATTTTGGCCCACACCGCAAAATCTTTAATCAAATGGAAAGGCTGACCCTCAGAAGTTCTTAGTTCTGATTACTTTTGTAGCTGCAGCTGAACACACACAGTGTGACAAAAGGGGATTTCTGGCAAACCTGCATAGACAGTGTTTTTGGATTTCTGTCTTTGGTGTTTCCATAATAATATGTCTGGGTGAGAATAATGTCAAATTGATTCTTAAAGTAACTAATAAGATTAATTGAAACATTTTTTGAGACAAAAGATTCAAGCATAAAACTCACCTCACTAAAATATAGCTACACAGTGATGCTAGGTAAAGTGAATGGGTCTGAATAGCATTGCTTGAATACTGCAAAGCAGTGTTTGTGAGGACACTAATCACTTCAATTTTCATGTTCTATTGTTATTCACTTTTTCTGAACATTTAGATGGGTAGGGTTTTGTGTTTGCTTGAATATTTCTGGGTTGTCTGACTTTTTTTTTGGTACTCATACTAGCAATGCTAACAAGGATGACCATACATGCAAAGGATTATTTATTTTTTGCTATTCATTAGGCTTCTGGCTGAGAAATGTCAATCATTGCTGCTGTCAGTAACTGAGACCATATAGTATGACTCACAGACTAATCAGGCATTGTGAACAAGGAGTAAGCAAAGTGAAGAACTGATAAGCTACCTATCCATAGCTTAAATACCTCTGTCCAACCCTGTTTTTCCCACTTTTTCCCCTTTGTTTGGGCTTGTTTCTTTGCCTGTCTGCAGAATCTTTACAAATCACAAAGCATTAATATTACTTTGCAAATATGCCCAAATGGAAGAGATGTTTTTACAAACAAGTAATATTTGCAAGGTAATTTGACTGTCTTTTTCTTATATATGGGGTTTTAACTTTTTATACAAGTCATGTATAAACCATAAGAATTAACTTAGGCATGGAGACTCATGCACAAGCTAGTAAATGGTTACAGCCTATGGATAGAAGCATGAAAAATTGAAAAAGAGACAAGGAATTAAACTCTATTATTTCTTTTATTCCTTGGGAGCATGAGTTGCAGCTATGCTAATGGTTAGATCAGCAGCATTTAGAGGAGCAAAATGATAATGGATCCACATGGCTGCTATGATAACACTCAGCATACTGAATAATTACAGAGACATTGGTAGCATGTTGAGCTTCCCAGTGAATGTAATTAATATGGTCAGGGCCTCATTTACTCAGTGAAACACACCAAAGCCTAAATCTGGAACAAGGGCTCCTCTTTCTGCAAGGTTCTACTGCGAAAGTCGTGGTGATTGCACAGCCACTCCAGAATGTAGGAGCAAAATGAGAGAACAAGAATTACGCTGCAAAATCAGTGTTTAGGCAAAACGCTTTCAAAACCCTTGTTCCATGGAAGTGCAGGACTTAATGCTTATAATCAAGGCTTGTGCTTCCTTTTTGACCTAACAGCCACACTGATTTATCTTAGCAACAGTTTGCAGCTGCCCTAAGAAGTAACAGCAGTATGTAAATCATTGCAATGTTTAAGTTGTGATAAAATAGTCCTCAAAGCCAGTAAGTAAATTTGGTTTCTTTTTTTTCACATGACGTCACAGGTATGTTTTCTTCTGTTAGTGTTTTGTGCCAGGATCTGCTTACAGTCAGGGCCAGATTCAGTCCTGGTAAAGAAGTGAACTCATCTGAAGTCTAAATTTTTCAGCCCATCAGTTTATGGAAAAATAACTCCGTGTCTCTGCGTCTGGTTTCTTCCCTGATCTCTGGGGTTTTCCCTTCATCTCCCAGCCCATCCCCGGTAGCTCCCTGTTGGCACAGATGGCTGCCTCCCCCCGGCACCCGCTCTCTGCAGCCAGCCTCTCCTGCAGTCCTGGAGTAGCTCACCTCTCTCAGAAACCTTCTACCAATGGTTGTTCTTTATTAAACAGGCACCAATTACAATTAGATTAAATAAAACAGAGTTTATTTGACACAAGTAATGGAAAATGGAGATAAAATCAAAGTAATTAAATGCTAGCAAAATAAATCATAACCAACATCTAGGCAGCCTAGCTAGTTAGACTAAACCTCATAATTGCAAGATATTGATTGAATAGGACTAAAAATCTTATATCTCCTTGATGTTTATGTGGTTATTTTCAATAGTCATTTGAGCCTGGCAGCTCAAAAGTCCTTTCAACAGAGCTGAGTGAGACTTCTCTTTTCTTCTGATGGTTATTCCTTCCTGCTTTTTCCCCCTCTTTCAATACTCTTTGGCCAGTATCTTTATTTTCTTGTCTGCTAATGCTCACTTACAGCATCACAGACTTTAGATTGAAGCTGATATATTATAGCGTATAAATATATTAATATATGGATTAATATTTTAGTATATATTAATATATATTAATAAGTTAATATATATAATATACTGTTAATATTTTAGTAACATTTATATCGGTGTCACAGTTCACACCCAGTTCACAGCAGCACAAAGGTAACCCATGATGCAAGGTGACGTGTCCCCTCCCCAGGGCTCTAGCAGTTGCATATGCTGCTCTTATGGTAGAACAGTGCCAGCACATCTCAGAACAAAGCACAAGGCAAACCTCCTGAGGACACCTCAAATTTTCTAAGTCTCATCTTATATTCTTGGATAGAGGGACATGCCCTGTGCTATTCCAGTAGAATTAGACATTTTGGAGGTGAACAAACATGGATTCAATTCCTCTTCTGCCAATGTTCTGCCTTGTCCCAGGGTGACGGCGTCATTGTGAAGCCTGACCTGTGGAGCACATCAGGGTATGTGCAGAACTCCAAAAAATTATGTAAAAACCTTTCATTTGAGGCTAGATAGGAAAATGTACAGAGAAGACGATGGCAGCTCATGCTAAATGTTTTTTTAAGGTATATTTTTAAATACTATCTCCTTATTCTGGCTAAAGAGCATAAAAAGTTTTGTTCATCAGTTATATGTTTTGGGAAGTAATGAGAAGATTTAGATAATAGGCACCAGCCACCATCTCCCAATGAGAGAAAATCTGAAATATTGTACACAAAATGAATGTATCAAAACATTGTTTATTATCAACTAATTCAAGGAGAGCAGACCACAATTGGAATTATATTTTTCTATGCCACTTATCTTCTATGCGATTACTTCTTGATTATTTGGATCAGTTAATCCTGGTGTCCCATTTGGTTGTAATAAGCTTCATAGCATTTTTTCAATTAAGAAAAATAATCACTTCTGGTTCTTAATTTTAAATGCTATCTCTCAACAAATATCTCATCTATCTTACTCAGAACTAATATGTCACACAATTTTAGATTCATAGAAATATTGATTCTGAGTCTGCTACCATTTCCTAGTTGAATACTTAGTTCAGAGAAATCAGAGTAAATATCAACACTTACAGTGAAGTTTCTTTCAAAACCCTCCCAGCAGCTTTTTAATTTTCTTTCTTTCTTTTTTTTTTTTAATGTACAACAAACCGATTACTTCTCACAGCAAACTGAATTTAGCTTAGGTAGATACGTTAGACTTAGCCACAATTTTAGCATCATTTGCTGATATTCAGTTCAAGATCAAGCAGACAATCTAATCTGGAATAAATTAGGCAGAGTATCAATTATGTAAAAATAACACATCAGGAGGTTGCTTTTCAGATATCTTAAATTTTATTCCTATATAACACTGGTGTTAAAGTTTGGACTATGTGTAGTGTGTTGACCTTGGCTGGACGCCAGGTGCAGCAAGCCGCTCTACCACTCCCCTCCTCAGCAGGACAGGTGGAGAGAAAATGAGATGAAAAAAACCCCTCATGGGTCAAGATAAAGGCTGTTTAATAAAAAAGTAAAAGCAAAGGCTACGCACAGAAGCAAAAAAAAGAAAACAAAGATTTTATTCTCTACTTCCCATCAGCAGGCGAAGTCCAGCCACTTCCCGGGAAGCAGGGCTTCAGTACATGTAGCGGTTGCTCCAGAAGACAAACGTAAATAACAAATGCCCCCCTTCCTCCTCCTTTCCCTTAGCTTTTATTGCTGAGCCGACGTCATATGGTATGGAATATCCCTTTGGTCAGTTTGGGACAGCTGTCCTGGCTATGTCCCCTCCCAAGATCTTGCCCACCCCCAGTCTACTTGTGAGGTGGGGGAAATGTTGGAAAGACAGCCTTGACGCTGTGCGAGCACTGCTCAGCAGTAGCCAAAACACTGGTGTGTTATTAACACCTTTCTAGCTACCAATACAAAGCACAGCACTATGAGGGCTGCTATGGGGAAGATTAACTCCATCTCAGCCAGACCCAATACACTGTGTCATCAATGAAATTTTTAACCTGTTGTTACAAGGAAGGGGTAGTTTTCATAAGAGAAGCAGCAAACTGGCATGTATGGTAGGTGATAATGATGGGAAAGGAGTTACAGAGGCAGGTTTAGGTTTACAGTTTTAGGGCTGAGTATCCACACAGTGTTTTCAGAGGTCACAATGCACCTCATTTCCATTTATGTTGGTGGCAGATAGCAGATACATAACAGAAGCTGTATGCCAAAATGTAGTTAACCTCTTAAACCCACACTTACGAAGGTATGACGATATGTGATGCATCTTCATGTCTAACATTTGGCTGCCTGGCTCGGGAGGCTCTCTGCCTACGTCTGCTGTGTTGCTCTTTTCTGCAGACTGATTCAGTGCCCCTCTCTCAGGCTGAGTCTCACTGCCCCCTTACAGGCATGATGCTGTGAGCACCACGTATGAGGCAGTGAGATGCCCCTGGGTCTCACTGCCTGGTAAGGCTGAGGTATCGGGGTCCATGGGGAATGATTCCTGGCTTATCTTTATAGTGAAACTTGACCACTGCCAAGCTAGAAATGCAAAACTCCTAGCTCAAACTACTTGTTGTTTTCTCATTAGAGGAATATTGGCTTCAAGCATGACATTTACTTTTGTTTAGTGCCTGTTTGGGTTATTTAAAATGTGTGAATATTCTATTAACATGGTGGTCATTAATGGCTCGGTGTACTTAAAGGCTGGTGGCAAAGCTGAAGGTGATAATTCAAGGAGGTCATTAACACACTGGAAAACAGGCCAACACTGTGTAAAACACATTATAATTCCAAATTTTCTACAAGATAGAGATTACATTTATAAAAAAATATATCCTTGCAGTATTTTTACTCCTCTCCTCATTTTTTTTTCTGTTTTGTTAGTTAATACTAGAATTATTGGACCAATTGAAATGCTTTTTTAATAGCCAGTATATTGCATTCAGCTGCATGTGTTATGCACAAATATTCTTTATTTGTCTTCTTTTTTTTTTCCCCAGTAGGAAAACTACTTTTCATCACATATGGGATCCATCATTATGAAACTTTTTTTTTATAAATAATAGAACAAATTCTGGTCTTGCAATGCTATAAATAAGAGGTAACTTCACTGAATTCAGTGGCTATGTTGGTGTAATATGTCAAAGAAAAGTACGACTTCAGGACTCTTGCTGTTCTGGCCAGAAATCCTGAGCTAGATCACTTCAGCAGTACTGATTTATAGCATTTGAAGTTCTGACCCTGTATTTAATCAGCCACATTACCACAAGGAATAAGTAAAAGCAAAATGTCAGCCAACAAGTATAAAGGTAACTAACTACCTCCAATTCACATAGTTCTCTGAAGAACTCTAAAAGCAGAGAAAGTTTCAGTGATACTTACTGCAGCAGTATAGTGTAGAAATACCCCAGCTGCTAAATAAGTGAGCTGGAAAAAAATGGACTACAATGGCATATTTTGGCTGTATGGTGTGTGTAGAGCAGGCAACCTGACAACTGGTGTAGCCGTTGTTCTCTCAGACTCCTGCCACAAAAGCAAGATCCACCAAGATATGGAGGTGAAGCAGTAGAAAGCTGATGCTCATCTTTCTTCTTCTGATCTTACCCCATGTCATTAAAACATTACAGATAAGGAAGCTGAGAACAAAGTGTGTTTTAAACAGCTTGGAAGTCAGAGGATATTTGGCCACATTCAGGCTTAGATGTTAACATAAGTGATTTTTAATGAACCATAAATGCTATTTTTAATTTGCATCTTTTAATTACACTCAGTGAAGTTCCTCTGTGAATTTGCGATGGTGGGGAGGAGAGGCAGAGGGCTATCTTTTATTGATTGAAGTGCTGTGTTTGCGCCTCATGCTGAGTAGAAGCCCATCAGAAACAGCCTGGCCAGAAAAGATGACTGATTGCTTCCTCTGGCTGTGTGTATAATGCAGACTCTCTTCTCATTGCAGTTGAAATAGGATCATGCTTCAGTTTTGGTCTGACTTCATCTAGCTTTAACTGTCATCTAGAGGAGTATGGTATTCCTTTGCTTCATCTGAAGACCTTGATGATCAGATTTCTATTACTTCATAGAATCACAGAATCACCAAATAGCTGAGGCTGGAAGGTGCCTGTGAAGATCATCCAGCCCAAACCCCCTGTTCAGAGGAAGGTCACCTGCAGTAGGCTGCTCAGGACCATGTCCAGTTGGGTCTTGAGTACCTCTAAGAATGGATATTACACAACCTACTCCAGTGTTGACAACCCTTACAGTAAAATAAAGTGGTTTGTTATGTTTAAATGTATTCTCCTGTTTCACTTTATGCCTGTTGCCTCTTGTCCTGTTACTGGGCACCACTGAGAAGAGTGGCTCTGCCCTGTTTACTCCCCCACCATCAGGTATTTACACACATCAACAAGATCCCCCTGAGCCTTCTCTTCTTCAGGTTGAACAGTCCCAGGTCTCTCAGCCTTTCCTCATAGGACAGATGCTCCAGTGCCTCCAACATCTTCGTGGCCTTTTGTTGGACTCTCTCCATGTCTCTCTTGCAGTGAGGAGCCCAGAACTGGACACAGTACTTCATGTGTGGCCTCACCGGTGCTGGATAAAGGGGAAGGATCACCTCCCTCAACTTGCTGGGAACTGTCTTCCCAATGCAGCCCAGGAGGCTGTTGGCCACCTTCATCACGAGGGCACGTTGTTGGCTCATGGTCAACTTGTCCACCAGGACATCCAGGTCCTTTTCTCAAAGCTGCTTTCCATCTGGTCAGTCCCCAGCTTGTGCTGGTGCCTGGGGTTATTCCTTCCCAGGTGCAGGGCTTTGCATTTCCCATTGATGAACTTGATTAGGTTCCTCTTGGCCCATTTCTCCAGCCCACTGAGGTCCCTCTAAATGGCAGCACAGCCATGGGTACTTACTGCTAACTGGACTTCTTCCCAATCAATCCAACTCAAAGTGATTTTGCCTGGTCATTATTCACTATACATGCCCTCAGGCCTTGCTATTTGGGAACTTCAGGATTCTATATTTGTTCATTTGTTTTGTGGATCACCAGTGAAAATACTGAGCCACACAGAGAAAGGTTTCAGGAAATGTGGAGAATAGAGAGTTTTAAGGTGCATGATAAGTCATAAGGGCATTTTTTTTACTTTTTGTCCTTTCCTCTCAAACCCAGTTTGGGAGAGAGGGCAGTTTTAACTTCTGGATGGGCAGAGATTCAAAAAGGGAAAAGAAATAATGGTAATATGATTGTTTCTTGTTTTTCACCCCTGTCAGTATAATCTAAAACCTCCTGCCTTCCCAGTCTTTGCCTCCATCTTAATTCCCAGCAGTGAAAGGTAAAGACGAACCAATATCACTTTGCTGTCATTGCATCTTCAGAGATCTGATTGTTCAGTTCTGGGAAACTGTGTAGCACGAACATGCTGGATAGGCAATTTGAAACTGCAGTTACATTATTTTGGTACTGTTTTTAAGTAGCTGGCATTGTCCCAGTTACTAGGTGATCTGGATATCACACTTAAATAATTTTATTTTTCTTTATGGCTTCCGTCAACTTCTTTCCTCATTAGCTCTAGCTACTTTATGCTGCATTTTCCTCCCTGAGGCAATTCTCCCTTTTCTCTGGAGAGCATATGGGAATGGGCAGAAAGGATTTACACATGGTGCGGGGCTGTTTCCACTTTAAATGATGTGTTCTTTTTTTCCCAGGGTGTATTTGGTAAGGATGCAAAATTAAGTTCTTCTTACGCTACTTAGAGTTTCCCTTGGGTGCTAGAACACTATAGTCAGTAATTTTTCCTTAAATTTGGGATCAAAGCACAGCATATAAAGTTCAGGAAGGGTACTCAAGGTCACTTCACTTGATGAGTGAGTTGTTCTCACATTTTCTTTGACTGCGCAGAGTAGAACTCTAAAATGTACTGCTTAAAATAGATAAATCCTGCTGAGGTTTCCCTAAAACCTTAAATAAAAGTTCCTTTTAAAACAGGGACGTTGCCCCACAGAAAACTACTGTGTATATATCTTTTATCTGTATGTGTGACCAGTTTTCTATTACTTCCAAAATACACTGTTTTAAGTGTGCATGTGTCTGTCTGTGTGCTTTTTTATACATGTATATGTATTTGTATACATATATATATATACACACAAATATAACCTACTTGGCTTCTCAGACTTCACATTTTCGTATTTAAAGTGTTTTTTGTTGGTGTGGGTGACGATGGAATAGATGCTGGTCATTAATACTACTAGACCCTGAGAGGCTTTGTATGTCCAAGAAGGTCTGGCTTGAACTTTTTACTATCCCTTTTGTTTTGTGCAGTCTTACCTTAAAATTCAGCTAGTTAATCCATCACCTTTCTATGTTTCCTTACTATGCTTTACATCACTGTCAACCAAGATACTGGATCATGACCTGTTAAAGGCACCTGAAATCTAAGATCAAAGAACCATCTTTTCCATCTCGATGTGATGGTCCTAACCACTACTCATCACTCATGTCCATTTTCCTTTCTCTCAGCAGCCCAGAGATTTTTGAGTTCCTTGCCACATGCTGATACAATTGCAAGTACAGTGATAAAAAGATCTGCCCCAAATCTGGTCTACAGCTTGGGGATTAAGATACCCCTCAGAAAGATATGCTTCACCCTTTTCTGGCTAAGGTGGAAGAATAATATATTAAATAGGTCAGGATATAGGAGGGGTAAGGTTACTAGCATGTCCACTTCCAGCATTCATGTTTTAAAGGAAAAGAGCAAGCTCTGCCCAGATCATTAGGAAGAAGAGATTAGCCTACATACTGAAGGATGTTGAAGCATATGAATGCAAAAAGCGTTCTTCTTTCAGCCCAGAATAAGGTGACTTAAAGGCAGAATTTTTTAGGTACTCAAGTGTGTACTCTCTCGAGTCACCAGCTACATAGGTGAAATTTTTTGGATCCCATTCTTGGATACTTAATCTTTTATTGAAAAACTAGGTGCTCAGCTAATGCCTTACACTACATTCAAGATTTCACCCTCATTNAATTCTCACAGATCTTAGCAAGACAAACATCATCTTGGCATAATTTTTTTAAAGGGGAATGGTTATAATTTTGATCAAATATTATCATGTCATGGTTAATTTGAACTTAACAATTATCTCTGTGCTTGTGAAGAGAATAAGATGCTGTTTCAACAACCTTTTACAATAAAACAATTATATATAACTGTTCTGGGTGAGAATGTAGAAGTCAAATAAACAAATATACTAGTAATTCAATTACATGTTAGAATATACTTTTGATTTTTGAATCAGAGAATACAAAGACTACAGAAACCCAACACAAGGTAGTGTAAAATGCAGTGAATTTTCTCATTTTTTCTAGATTTGATTTTATATTTTACCTTTCTATACACTATAAATCCTTCTACTTATGATATTCATAGCTTTGACACCAATGGGCAATACATTTGAAAGACAGACATTTCCCCCTCTAATTAATTCACTGGCCAGGTTACTGATTCAAAGGCAAACTTAGTACATTCAAACAATTTCAGGCTCTTCCTATCGAATAATTTGTCACAGTGGCTGCACTGATTCTAAATACAGCTTCTTTTTTTTTTTTAATGTATATATACACATAGTTACTAGCTAGGCAGCTGGGCAATATAACTTTTTTTAATAACATATCCTTGGAAGTGCTGAGCATTTTGGGTTCCAGAAGTTTAAGTGGGAGGGACGTTTTGCATTGCATAGGACTGGGCTCTACACAGCCCAAATGACAGTAGAAATGTGACTTGCAGATTTTGAGCCAATGAGCATTGAAGTCAATGAGTGAGCCCCTGACTCAGCTCTGCTGTCAGCTTCAGAGTGATCAAGGAATCACCAAAGGGTTATTCAAAGGGAGTACAAGCTGGATGCCTCTGTGGGAAGTTGTTACAGTGGAAATTCCCTCTGGAGTGAGATGGGTTACTTGTTTAGGGGTTTGGTTTTGACTCGGGAGGTAAGCTAGGTCTGCAGGTCCTCTGGTACTCCTCAGCTGAATTTCAGGTGGCAGTGCATTTTTTGCACTTTTTGTGGTGTGGGTGTTTCACAGTAAGCACTGTGAAACTGCCTGCTGATATGATCCCGAGCTGAAACAGGGCTGAGAGGTCATGTCATGGCTTTTTTCACCTCTGTGCTCACTGAAGCTACCAGACGTTTGTACCATACATACTCTTGTATGTGGCACTGCGCATGTAGTTATTATCCTGTAT
>VYZW01038728.1:52591-81286 GCA_013401315.1 Balaeniceps rex | reverse complement strand
TAATATAGACTAGTATTCACTTTTTTTTTTCTCACCTGTCAGAGGAGGTGACAGGGATATGGTTGTAAGCACTCATATTATAGGCACATCTTGTAGTAGTGTGATTATAGTGCAGTAGAGTCTTACAGTGTTACCTCTATTCCTCTGGCCTTTTGTACATCTTGTATAGAAATCTCCACGGGGGTCTTAAGGACAGTTTGGTAGAGAAGAACCCTAACACTGGTATCTACCTAAACTTGTGCAAAAATGCCTGAGCTGCAGTGTAATATGTGATTTGCCAAGTTTAAAACCAAGTTTAAAAGTTTAAAACTCAAGACGGTGTGCAAGCTATGGCGCCCGCCAACAGGAATGTTAGTCACAGTCACCTCTGCTATCATCATTACCTATTGCAAATACATTTGAAGTTCTTGAAGTCTGAAAGGTGATATGTAAAACTAAATTCTGTTCTATTTCTATATCATTAGTATTATCATTAAGAAGAGTTTTTGAAATGACCTGCTGGGGAAACAGCATGCATTTACTGTAGATAAAATATGATGCAGGGTTTGAATGTGGCAATACAAATACAAAGAGATGAGTCTCAGCCGTTGAAGCAATCAAGTCCTAAATATCTACAAAGACTGACAGACTTAATAGCTTTGTGAACACAAACTATAAAAACCAGATCAAAATAACAGAAGCAGTAGGAAAAAAGTTTTTCTCTTCCTGCATTGGTTCACCCCTACCGTTAGCAGCAGAGTTGCCTTAATTTCTGGAGCACAAGAAATACACAGCCAATGATGTATGCTGGCAAAGGTGAGCAGCACATCCTTGAATCAGCATGCTATAGCCTTCATAGTTAGTATCATACAAGAATTTGTACCTCTATTCCTGCAGAGGTGTCCTTACCTCAGTGCTTGTGGGGCAAAGCTGGAGCTCACAAAGACTATTGGGTCTGCGAGACAGGAAAAGTACAGGGAAGAGAGTAAACGCAATCATTGTCTGGAATGCGTGTGCTGAAAAAGATGAATTACATAGAGCCAACAACCAAATTCTTGTTGGGTAAGATAAGAAAAGGCACTTGGGTTTATTGTTTTTTTCTTTTACTTTTAAAGGGTTTGCTTTTTTGTTGCAAAAGCACTGAAAATTTTCCCTTGGGAAAAGTAAGAATGACTTCCTCACTTTATATAACATAGATTATATAGCTAAGTAATCACCTGATGTTACTCTATAGTGGTAGTAATATACCGTGGGCCCACAAAATATTATAATGTTGTGGGAATATCGAAACAAATTTCTACCTTGTTAAAGGAAATATTTTGACTTTTCAAAACAGAATTTCTTTTTCAGAATTACTTTCTACTGAGATGTTTTAAATTTCCACAGTCCATCACAATTTGAATTAAAACCAAGTCCTGAAATGATGATCTTCTGGTGGAAGGAAATTCTTTTTTTTCTGTGAAAGGGAAAATTCTTAATCACCACAAACCATCAAGCAGCTTCTGTTGCTCTGCTTAGCTTATTTTAGTTCAACAGCTCAAAAAACCGTCTGCAGTCCCACTTCTCTCTTGCACCAAAGAGTGAGCTGTGAAAGATCATCATAATGATGAATTTCCTGACCTGATACTTATCCTGCCTCTGTCACTGGCTCCCACATGGTACCCCAGCACTTCACCTTGCACTTAAAATGGCTGTAGTCCTCCAGCAAGAAGTCTGTCAAGGACTGTAGTAAGTGACAATTTGGTGCCTATTTTGTATTAGCTACCCTTGTAGTCAAACAGACCTTGTGTGTGCAATTATGTTTGCAGTCCTGCATAATACAGTTTTCCTTGTAATTGTCAGGTTATTAGCACAGTGTTTTAATTTTGCTTTCTCCCAATTATTTGCATGTTTCTTAATTGGAAGTAATTAGCATATGTAAATACTCCATTTCCATGGCATTTTGCAGCATGAGCTCATTGTGTTGAATTAATTTGTTAGCTAAATAACCCTAAATGTTAAAAGAAAATCAGTGTGTACATACAGTGTATGAATATATATCTGAATACACAGGAAAATTGTATACAATATCTTTTGTGCATTGTTTAAAATGAGTTAAATGAAGCCTGTCTACCTTCAATAGTTTCTAAATATATTTGCTTTATTACATAATTGATTATAGGAATCCTGTTCACACATACAAAGAATAATATTTAAATTGCTTGCTTTTCGACAGAATTAAATTACTTTCATATCATAACATAAATTATTGGTTGGCAGCTGAAGAAGATACTTAACAAGTCAACATTTGCCAAAGGTTAACACAGTTAGCACAGATGCCTCCCATTCAGAATTGAGTGGAAAGCTACTGTAAAAAAATATTAATATTTAATGGAAATCAGACTTTCTAAAGGCAACCAGAACAGAAGGGTTTAGCCAATGCCTCTTAGAGATGATAGGTTAGTTTTATATCCTTTTAAAAGAATGTGTCATTCACTTTGACAATTCAAAGTAAAGAAAAAACAGCTGTAATAGCCAGGTGTTTTAGTTAGACTTGTTGCTCATCGTTAGCACTATATGCAGTAGACTTTCTGCTTACAAGGCACTTTACATTGACGGGCTGTTGTTTAGTGGTCCGGAGAAGTTAGGACTTGGAGTGCTCTGCTGATGTGTGACCTTGGCACATGACAACAGAATGCAGCACTGAACTGATCTGCAGAATGGGCATGAAAATATTAACTGAGATGCTTGAGAAATTCATTGGTTGATCTCTGCATAAGGAAGTGCCTTAAGATATGTAGTTGAAGAGTGTTCTGTAAATGCGAAGGATTAAGACTGTTACCAGCAAAGCGTGGCTCCCGGATGTCTGCATATACAAATACTCCAGTAGATCAAGGGGAATGTGATAGCATTCTTGCTTAAGTAAAACAGTTTTCCATGAGATTTAACAACAACAACAACAAAAATTCACTCTGTTACTATTTATCAATGTGCCTTTGTGAAAATTACTGCTTTCTGATGAGGCTTTCCTCTCATCCTACCCTCAGAGATTGCTTAGCTGTTAACAATATCAGTGATCTAGAGGTAGTCCCTCTGTAATTTGTATACTCTGATGAAAGTTAACTGCTCTTGGTTGAGGTTTTCATCCATCTAAATTTGTTTAGCTAGAATAGAAACTGACCACAACATTTTTTTCTTGTAAAACAGTCATGGTGTGATCACACATACAGCTCATCCAGTTCTCCACATACATTTTCAGGAGAGCAAGACAAGCTGTTGGGTCCTGACACACATTACCTCTAACGTGCTGGGGAATGTTACCCACTGGTTTAATACATGAATTATTTTTCATTATGCGCTTGCTGTAGGAAGTATTCCTATGCCATAACTGTTTAAAGAACAATGGTATTTAAAAGGTCTAGCTCATAAAACTCCTGCATATATTTTGCATTAACCTTTAAAGATTTCCCCCTACCCACCTCAGTTATTCATCATTGCTGTATTTGCCATGCAGCCCAGCTGTTTGTCAGATCTAGTCAGACAAAAGCATTGCACGATGGTCCTAATAGATTCTAAGAAAAATAAAGCAATTCCAAAGCGAAAGAAAAAAATCTTTTTGGATTGTTTCCTGACGAAACTATCCAGCATCAGGATGGTGCTGGTATGTGCCAGAAAATTCATAGCAATCGTTTTGTAATAACTAGGATAGGAAATTTGCCATACTGTGATACTTCAAGGTACCAGAACCATCTACTCCCTATTTGCCAACTTTCCAGCTATAAGACATGGGGAAAAATATCTATCTATTTATTTATTTATTTATTTTAAGACAGGTAAATAGCACATTTTTCTATTTATTCTTGAGAAAGGGAATGAATCATTTCCACAGGTTTTTTCATTTGTTTCTTTTGCTACTTCACCAGGCTACTTTTTAGTTTTATGTTTATTAACATGCATTTCCCTCTTGTACATTCAACTATCTTAATTTAGAGAAGATCAGGTTTTCAAAGCTTCTTCAAAGCTTTTTATTCTTGGCCTTGTCTCCTCTGTAGTGCCCCTTTCTAACCTAACCAGTAACAATCCTTCACTACCAGTTCTGCAGCCCTCTGCTGATGAATTACTGCTTTATTTCTCTGTGCCAAATCATGTCTCTAGTCATTCCCTTGAGCCTCTTTGGCTATGTACCCAGCATTTCAACCTGAATATCCTAACACTGTCTCAAACAGACTATATTAAAATTAAATTCCTTGTCTTGCTTCACCAAAACCAAGCCTGCCCTTTCTCTTTTCTCCTATTTCAAATACGTTTATAATCTTGCGCTCATCCTGCTTCATAAATATTTTTATGCTTGATACTTCTTCTTTCATGCTTAGTTTCAAGCCTCAATTCTTCTTCCACCCAGTACCTCAAAAATCTCCCTTCCTCTCTCTTTGCCTGGATGTAGAGTTGGAGTCTTTGTCCGGAATGTGCATTTATCAAGGTAAGAAACCACTGATCTCTTTTTCTCTGGCTTGTATTCTACATTCTGCATAAGAAAGGTTTTTCTTACCTTTCTTAAGGTAAGGAAAGGCTTCTTAAGGCATACTTACCAAAGGACAGCTTCTCCCACTTCCGTCTGCTGGATGTCTGGGCCCTGCAGTGGCCCCTCTCTCTCTCCATCACTCCTTTACTCCATTAACGTCTTGCCTTTTCATTTTCGCCATGTCCTGATAGCATCCATTCCTGCACAGGATGAGTAGCCTCACTTCTCTCTTTTCACACCTGTTTTAAAAGTGTTCCAAAGTAGGGACACACACATTCTTATCTCAGCTTTCAGGACGGGCCTGATTTGCACTTTTCAACTTATATTGGAAGTTTTTGGAAAGAGTTTACATACTGTATGTTTTTAAAAACATTTAAGACACTTCTATTGCTTGACATGCAATTAATTATTATTTGTCTTTCATTTTGGAAGCATATAAATATCATAATATAGTTTAAACTGATGGGTATAGTATTGCATACGTAGTACTAATGTTTTAAAACTAGAAGACAAATAAGGATCTTCATTATCAACTAGATAAGCCACAAAACAGTAATCACACTGTGACATAGATGTTCTATGGGAAAGAAAAAGGTTAATTTTTAGTTGTTATCAACATTGGCTTTCACTTAAATAATGGACTTCAAAATCTATAGAACTACCTTCATTTCTAAGGGGAGTTTTCTTTTTATTCCTGGATATAGTTGCATTTTGAAGATGATTTTTCTTGCATCTGCTAGATGTCTTTCTTTTAATCATTGTAGAAGTGTGACCTTGATCAAAATGTGGAGATTGGGCAATTGTTCCAGGAATGTGTAGTTTAAACAGTTAATATTATATCCATCTCTATAAAAAAATTCCAAATCTTTCACACAAGTGAGGTTGCATAAGCCAAGAAATACATATCCCACTACTTTCACTTTTATGATTTTGGAAACCATTAAATAGCAAAAAAAGAAAAAAAGAACATTTGAAATGCAGCCAAGTAGTCAAGAAAAGAGGACTCTGTGTCTTTAAGCTGGGGAGAAAAATAAAACCAAATCATTCCAAATGTATTGCTTTAGTCATCTGGTTTCATTCTATTAATGACCTTTAACATCTGCAAAAATATTGTGAGAAGCTAATTTTGTTTGTACTGAGGTGGTGCAGAACAGTTTCTGGCTGTCAGTCTAGGATGTGCTATAAAATAAAATTGTCTTTCTGGGAGTCTGACAAAAACCTACTGTACAGAATCAGTTTATTTACAACAGCATGAAATGAAAAGAAAACAGAATTTTACAACAAGCCAACGTTCAAAAAATGAATAGTACTTACACATTTATATATATTTTAGTAATAAGTTTTCAAGATAGCCACTGAGATTAAGGGATCTATTTTGTATTTTGTGGTATTCCACAAAAATTTTAACCAGGGCAAAATATTTCTCTGCAAAGGTTCTTCTCTAAAATTGTAATAACCCATTACCCTGATTTTAAACAGAGCCCTCCTTAAAAACCAGAGAGTTAGCTCAGGCACAATAGGCCTTTAATTAAACAGAAAGCCTTGCAGAGAAAAAACGTCTGTCTCCTGTCTTTGTATCACGGTCATTAAAAAAGTGCAGCCTGGTAGAAGGGGAGTGGTGGGAAGCTGTTCCAGCAGATGGAGAGCATTTACCTCCTCTACCTCCTTCCAATCCAGATAAGACTCAGGGAGGAGGCAGAGGAGGGACTGAAGAAAAATCAAAAATATCTTCGTATAATACTCTATGCAAAGAGGGCAAATTGCAACAGGCACCGCTGCAGATAGAGGGCTGTAGCTTTGTTGGTGCCTACCCCCCACAAGCAAGCTACACTACCCAGCCCATGGTGCTGCCTTGTCCCTCCATGCAGTGAGGATTGGCTGCTCCCAGGCAGGCTCAGCTCCTGGCCCCATTGTGGTCTGCTGAAAGAGAAGTGTGAACACTTTGTTGAGTGCAGAAAACTACATTTTAGCTGGCCTGGAAGTGAAACGCAAACTCACCCCAGAGGGAAACTCCTTCTGTCCATTGGAAAAAAGTTAAAACTTGGGCTGTTGACTTCAAGGTGAAAAGCGTTGTATCCCATTAACGGTTTCCAGGTCTACCCCACATGAAGCATTTTATCTGAGCTAATATGATAAAAACACTATTTGTATTTGTTAGGAGAAGGAAGTGCATTAAGAAAGACACTTAGATGACTACAGAAATCTTTTTTCTTACAGTTTAAAGATGACCATAAACTGACATCTTGATCCATTATTTTCTGTAGGGTTGCCTACAGTCTGAGGACGTCTATGAACAATATATATCTCCTTTGTCTCTGGACCAACCCAGTTCTATTCATGTTTCCTTAAGTTATCCAGAAGTAAATAATGAATATGCTTCTGGATTCAGAGATTGACCAGGATAGTAAATATTAATAAAGGCAAACAGGCACAGTAAATTGCATTGCTTGATAAATTGCGATGACTAAGGGTGTGGTACAACCAGAAATAACACTATACAAGGTCTATGTTTACCAGCTGAATTATATTAATCATCTGAATTCCATGCAAAATATGGAAGGTAAGAACAATTATCTGTTTCTCAGTGGATAATTTGGGGACTCATGCTTAGGACTGTGGAGGTGCTTCCTCTACACATGACTTTAGTGAAACTTATACTGGAATCCTGAGTAGAGTTGTGTTGTCCCTAAGTTTTAAAGAACACTGAAAAACTTGGTGAGGAAGCAGAAAATAAGTATAAAAATTATTTGATGCCTAGAGAAATTGTCTTGTGGTCAATGTTTTAAAAAGTCTGATTTAAAAAAATAGTAATAAAGTTGCAGTGGCCTAATTATGGTCTGTTATGTGTTTTCTGGGGAAGGAAGCAGTGAGCATGAACTTCTTAATACAGAGAGAAAGGATTAGCAAGAACTAATGGCTAAAATTTCCTGACAAAGAAATTCATATTGGAAATTTTGTCAAAATGTGCTATATATAGATGCCTGGAACAAGAGAAATGGTAGCTTCTCCATTTTTTATGTCATCTACTCATTATCACAGAACTCTGAGAATGCTATTTTTGAACTATTCCTGTAAATAACTTCACCAAAAACATTCGTATATGGATTATCTCTTTATGACTACATTCTGCAGCTTCATATGGCCTGTGTATGATATCATTCTTTGGGGGAGAAATAAGTATGGTGTCTTGTTTACTTTGTAAAGCATAAAGGGCAGCTTCTATGCAATACTAGTTGAGGCATCTTATTTTTGACCTCCCTAGATCAAAATGTCACTACTCTTTGGTGTAGCAAAATACTTTGACACATAACACTTCAAATAAAAACGGAAGATAAGCCCCTTGTCTACTAATTAGAGAAGCAGATGCTTTCAATATCCTTGTGTTAGCCTGGCATCATTTTTCTAGGATATTGAAAATAGCGGCTCCTCTAATTAGTACACAGAGCTGATTATGTAAATTGCATGCATCCCATCTTGTTCAAAACAAGTTGTATGGACACATATAATCAACAACTTCAGGGAAAATCATGCTGATCCAAAAGGATAGATGGCTAGCACGTAGAATCTCACACATACTTTTGCTATCCAAAGCAACAAAAGAACAAACCACTGTGTTACATAAAAATGTTTACAAAAATCATCAGAAATTAAAGACGGAAACATGGAGTTGAACAAAGCAAGCAGAAATGTTCCTGATGCACTCCAAGGGCTGTACTGAAATGATATACGGTAAACAAAAGAACCTAAGATTGGAAATTTATGGACCAAAATTGTTGTATCAGAAATTAAGCATAACTTGTGGGCAAAATAAAGAGAGAGTAGCATATTCTATTCGTTGCCTTTTTGGGGAGTCCTTGGTTTGTCAATAATACCTAGGGAACAGGTGAAGTAAGAAGTGAAGTCTAGCATCCTTGTCATAGATACTAAACTCCACTATGACATCTTCAGGCCTCCGTCACACTGTTTTACACAGTAAGCCTGTCCATACTGAGCTACAGAGAACAATTCAGATAGCATCAGCACCTCTCTTGGTATCTTCAGTACTGAAGAACCTCTACAGCTTGGAACTGGGTACTCAGTTTTTTTCTTTTGGCTACTGTTTAGCATAAGTCTGACTTAGCCAGCTATTACATGTTGGCAGCATGCATAAATCTATGAATAAAAAGACATGGTAATAATGAGGTCTTTAAATAGCCTCACGTTGGATTTTGCCAGGTATAAGAGCAGTTAGCAATAACCTATGCTATTCCGATTATATTTTCAGGAGGTAGGACTGAAAAGTTAAACTGTGAACCAGAAGCAGATGTTTTCTTTACATTATTGGTTATTCTTTTCTACCCATTTTGCATTTGTTTTTCTCACTTTGCCTTCAGGACTCTAACATCAATAAAGTAGACAAAATTTGAATGTATTTCTTTTTTCCATAAACCATCTGAAATCCTGTCAATCAAAGGATTTTCCTTCAAAAATTCTCTGCTGTTGAAGGGAAAGGGAATAAGGAATGTTATTAAAATAAAAGACTAGATTACTACTCTGTATTACAAATGCTTTGTCTCTCGTTCCTTCTTTCATATAATATTTAACTTTGCCTAAAATACCTGTAATGGTAATTGTATGTCATGGGACTAGACAGGTCAAGTCCTCTGTAATTAAGATTTGAACCTTATTTGACTATTTAGTGTTGGTCCTGTTAACATTTTTGAAGCCTATTTATTCCATTAAAATCAGTACAACAAAACATTGTAAGTACAATACCGAAATCTCATGTGCTTCCTGTACGTTTCACTGCTTGGTCTTTGCTCTTTCCATCTTGCTTTAGCACAGTAGATGTTCTTCTGTTTATGAAACTTTTATGGCTGCCAAAATTATTTTTTTTCCTGTAATTATTTTCCAGTTGAAAAGCATGCTTTTCATTTTATAGCATTTTAGTGCAGTATTTCTTGAATTGCATTATGTTATCTGAGCAATTAGGAATAAACTGTTCTATAGTTTCTGCCAGTCTGCCAAATATGCACTTGCTTTGCACATTTTCTCAGTGGTTATCTCCAGTAGTTTCCTTTTTGAATATTCCTTCATAGACTTCTTGACAGAGCTCCCAGGACTTCAAAAAAACTTGTTAATGAGTCACTGTGTAGGCTGAGGAAGACAGTACAACTCTCCGTTATTCATCTAGCCTTGCTGGTGGTTTTGGCTCAGATCCATCCAGTGTCAGACAATCATACTGAAACACTGTATGATGGGAGACAACTGGCTACAAAAGATAACCCACAGACAAAGGTTGGTGAGGTTGTCTTTTTAGTCATTTCCTTTGCTTTGGAAGCAACACACCTACAGTAGCCTGTTTAATGTACAGATGCAGGTTGCATGCCTATCAAAAAGCAAAGCTGGTGATTGCGCTGAACTGTCTCACTTCTCTAAGTGCTAAATGAAGATCATTCTTTACATAAATTATGCATCACCTGCTTCAGTAATATTAGATATTGGGACAAAGATAAACATACAAAATAGGATGAGGGAAGGTATTCTAAATAAAAACAAAAAACCAGATGGGATCAAATATCACATCATCTGAATGCTCAAGGAAGAAAATATTTTGAAAATAGTTTTTCTGTCCTCAAAATAGTGATCTAAACCCATGCTCATAGGCGTTAATGTAACTTCATTGGCTTAGCCAATTTTTCATTGCATCTCAAGTATTTTGTATACCAGTGTTGAATGTGATCACATTTTTAATAAAGAGGTAGGCTGAATGATGAGGCAGAAATCCAAACTACTATTCCTTTGGGACCTGTCATCTCGTCTTTCTAGGCATATCTCCAGAGAGGTAGCATGAAACATATAAACATCCATTATCAATCAAAAATGCTTGCCATATGGCCCGTGATGTTCCTGTCCTTAACACTGTCACTTAGTATCAAGCCAAGATTTGTGGCTGTTCAACCTGGCTGCTCTGTAGCTCTGTAGCTGCTCTGTAGGCAGAGAGGTTTCTCCCCTGGTACCAGTCATCCTCCACCCATTGCCTCTGGGAGGACCCCACAGAGGCAGTCACGGAGCTGCTGGCTGCCAGCCTGGCTCAGTGTGGGATCCCTGCACAGGGCTTCCCTCCCTCTTGAGTCTTGCTTGTGGAGAACATGCCCATCCCTCTCACTCTATTTGGGAAGCTGCTGTCACTGTGAACCATCCCAAAATGCACCCATCTATTGTATGGGAGACAGACACAACATAAAGAGGAAATCCTCCAGAATATCCAGAGGATCTTCTTCTCCAGCTTTCATTTCACTTGCATTGGGGAAAAAGAGACATTCTCCCTTGCTCTCAGCAAAAATGCAGGATAGTTCAAGGGACTGACCAGGAAAAGTAGACAAATTTTTAAAAAATAAATAAGTAAGAAAGCTTACTAACACCTTCTGTGAAAAGGAAAGCATAAGATTTTTCAAAGGGTTGAGAAAAGCAAAAGAGAAACATGTATTAGGGTTAAATAAACTCATTTGAGATCTGTGCTGGCACTTTACCTCCCTTGTTTAGAGTTACCTTTTTATTAAAACCGCAGTCTGTAGTGTGGGTAAAGCCATAGCACCTGGTGTATATGGAAGATGGTAGGTCCTTATCCGTCTTTAATGGGGATTAAAAGGAGACTTAGTCATTACTTTTCTATATACTTTTTATTAGTCCGGGAACTACAATTTTATGCATGACCCTGAAAAAAAAAAAAGCTTTTTTTTCTCCTTTTGTCATATAATCCACTCCATCAGTGGCTTGTATACCCTCCTCAGAGTCACTGGGAGTGGGTCCCTGACAGAGACAGGATACAGGATGGAGAGTACTTGTAAACCTGTCTAACCAGGTTTTGCAAATGCTCACTGGAGCAACTCTCTCACCCACCTGTGGCTAAACCAGAAGGGGAGGCAATTTTCCCACAGATTAAGATGGAAGTGACCATGGGGTTATCTTTGCTTTCCTCTATAGGGGGTGGTCCTAGGACCCTTGGGGAAATTTTACTGAAGAAAACTGTCCTTGTGGGGGCATGTAGCCCTTATTCTCTTCTGCTTTCTTCCTGAGGCACAGTAATAGTTCCAGCTTCAGGTTTTAAGTTTCTTGAACTTAAAGTCTTAAAGTTGTTATAGGGTGGTTGAAAAATCGTTTGTAACTGCTCCTATGGATCCTTTTCAGCTATGTATTTACCGCTCATTCACATGATACATAATCTACGTCCAACGTCTCCCACAGTTTCTCTAAAGCTAACAGATCAAACAATCCTGATTTCTTGAGAAAGCACAAAAGTGCAATGAGTGTGGTTAGACCCTTTTGGGGGGAAAAAGCAGCACTTCGATGTGCAGATATGCAGTCCATATTGGTAGTAACATTTTAGATATATTAATGGTTTTATAAGGAAAGCCTTTGCTTTCAGTCTGCTACAGAAACTAACACTTTCAGGAAGATCCAGTAAGAGTTGGTGAGTTCATTCTTTTTCTTTCTGGGCAGTCACCCAATTATTCAGGCCAGAAGAAAAGAACTTGCTACACTTACAGGCAAACCTCTCTGGGAAACCTGATGTTTAGATGTCAGTTGCAAAGGGTTTTCCACCTTCCTCCAGAGCAGCTTACATGGAGTGGACCAACTCCACAATGCCAATGATTTTTATACTAAAAACTAAGAGTTAAGTGAAATAAAAACAGTATTAAAACCTGACACAAAACTTGATTTTTATGCCCTTTATCAACTGCCAAAGGGGAGAGGTGGGAAAGAGATGAAAATTTTCCTCAACAGTCTGAGAACAGCTGAGCCTGCCCACATGACCTCTGTAGCCCTCCATAACCTTTCACAGATGAGCTCTTTCTTCCAGTCCCACCTCCACCCTGTAAAGAATATCACTATAAATCCACTTAGCTCAGTACAAGCCTCATACACTTGCAGCTACAATTTCTTTAAAACTCCAAAGAAGCACATGGAGAGATTTCACTTGTAGCTATGTGATCTCGTGTGACTTGCTGTGATCTTTCATAGGAATAGGATGCTAGAGGCAGTGGACCATGACGCAGGATGATAATTCTGCCCATTCAGGCTAAGAAATTGTGGCCATTGTTACAACGCCCAAATAACCCACTGTCATAATTTGTTTAGTATTGGAAAAGAACTAAAAACTTACAATGACAAATTTATAACATATCTTGAGATTATCAAAGAATTCATTGATCCCCTTCACTGTTAAATTATCTGAAAGGTATGAAAAAAAATAGCTGGGGCCTGTAATTAGTCAGAGCATCTGTCATGGCAGCTGGAGCAGGACACAAAATGGATGAGTGAAAGCATCCTCCTGCTGAATGGTATTGGGAAAGGAAAAACTAATGGGTTTTAACTAAAGGGACGTGTGAAGAGCAGGACAGGATGGGCAGGGAGACAGTTCATGTCCTATTGATAATGTATGCCATAGGAAGGATTTGTATGTAGATTCATTTAAATCTATATCTATTTTGCCTATCAGTATAGTTCCTAAAGGTCCAGTCCAAAATGTTTGTAAATCAATGGAAGAACTGCCACAGACTTCATAGATATATGGTCCAACTCTGAGGGCCATAATGTAATCCATAGCAACATTCATATGATAAAAAAAAAGGAGACACTTGGGTACACTGGTAATTGCTGGTACTTAGCTCAAAAATAAAAGTAGTGGCTGAGCTGAGCAATACTTTGATCACTGTTCCTAAGGATCAAACTCTTGTGAGGTTAGTCACTGCTGTTTCCAAAGGAGCTGAGCTCTGTTCTGTTTGAATAGAGTGTAACATTATGATAATCTTTTCATAAAGCCTCTTCCCAGTCTTCCTACCCATATTTTAAAGAAAGTTTCTTCTTCTATCTTTCCCACACCAAAAGAAAAAAAAAGGTCGCTTATTGTAATTTTCACTTTATCATGTGTGCATTGTTTCCAAAAAGCAACTGAGTGTTCAACATTCTAACGCTGATAGTTCCTGACTTTTTAATTGTCTATGATATTAATTTTGATTGTAATGCTTTGATGATGAATATTTATTATATACAAAGTCATGCTGCTTTGTTAGGGAGAGGAAAGAAAGAGCCATCTTATAAAAATCTAGTTTTTAACACATTTTCGTAGAAACTTTGTTCAATTCTCAGTAGAAAACCAGTGAAAGAAGGGATTTGAGGGATGTATATTGGACACTTCCTCCTTCTGTGTGTTCTTCAAAGGTAAAGACACCTTTCCTGTCATCAGCATGATGAGCATAACTCTGAGTGACAGCAATGTAGTGGATTTTATAGCCAGGAATATTGGTGCCTATGGACTTGAGGCAGCTCCTCAAGGCTTCTGAGGATCTAAGTTTAGACTTACTGGTAGTCAGGTGTCTAAGCTCCTTGATGGATTTAGCCCTTAATCATGGAGATAATGTTTGCCTGGCACAATGCAGTGTCATACAAGGATATCCAAATGAACTCCAAGGCGGATTAGGAACCAGAAGCAGAACAGCACCCTTAATGTGGCACTCCTGTATCTCCTCCAGGTATGAGTCTACACATAGTAAATGTTAGTCTAGCAACTCTAGTAAGCTGTCCAAAGAGATCCTAAATCTACAGCAGATTCAACCTTGAAGATATGGGGGGCATTTGGAAAAGGTGCAACTGGTTCAGAATCAAATTTCTGTGAATCAGAATCAATTCTGTGCCACTGTAGTCAGATGCACCCCCAGGGGAAGGATGTGCGAAATGGCCTTTTGTAGTATGAAGAAACATTTTTGTGTCCCTGTAGTTTTATTGTTTTAAATGGCAGCTGTTTATTTGGTGGATTGCAATGTTAGAAAAAAGGTGGGCACATAAGTCACTGGGTAAAGAGCAAGCAACGCACTGAAATAATCATAGGACTATTTAAGTGTCTTCAAAATCCAACTCCACACTAACTATGGAATACAGTACATGTAAATACATGGCCCTAATTTATTAAAATCTTGTGCCTGTAAAGTGGAAGCTGCTTCCATGTCCAGTAGAATTCCTGGGACTGTACCCTGGGTGGCCTCTAGCAGGACATGGGCTCAGACTCTGAGACAGATACTAGTTGTTCCCAGCACTGTCTTTCTTGCACCATCTTGCTTTTCTCAAAGGTTGTTGCATCTTGGTTTGGTTGATGTTCTTCTACAGTGTATGTCAGAGTAAGGCCAACAGTGCTTTTGCAAATGCTGAAATTAGTGGATTTCTCCTTTTATTTCAGGAATATATGTTTTCCTAGCTCTAGTTCCATTGTCCAGTGTGCAATTTATACGATTTTTCAACCACAGAATTTTCCCAGGTAAGTATTAGATGAAGGTGGACATCCTGTAAATTTTAGTTATAATGCTGTTCTTTCCTATGTTCTCTAATTTTTCATATTCTGAAAATAGTCTGATAGTCTAGTGCTAAAGAAATTAATAACTTGCACTTCTATTGTGCTGCCTCTGAGACTATCTCAGAATCAATATCAAATCAACACATACAACTTAATATTAGAAACAGAATTCTGCTTTTCTATAAGTTTGGAAACTCAATAGTGAAAAAAAAGGTAGGCGAGTTTACTCCTAATTTAGGTGTTACAAATACACAAAACATATTGATTAACTAGTTAATCTAGTTTATGCACCTCAAAACCCATGGTGAAACTGTTACATTGACAAGAATCAAGTAACTTGCTGTTGAAGACCTACAACAGGACATGGAATAAATCCCAGCTGACCCAGCTGCTAGTTCTGTAGTTTAAATTAGGAGACATTTCCCTTGGATGTGCCATGAGCACAAATAAGCTTGGGTATTTTGATGTTCAGGGCTATAGTTTAACCTGGATTTGAGTTTCCAGTAAATGTAACAGGCCAAGAGATTTCACAACCAGCACTCCATTTGACCTATCTTTGATGGCAGCCAAAAGTGATGGTTGTAAAAGGACCTGCGTGATAGAAATTCACAGTGCTATTCAAATTTCCCATGGACGAATATCTTCTTCACAGTTATGACAGGTGGTGTCGGTAGTCTTGACAGATGCATCAAAGATTTAATGATACGGAAGTTACACCATTGTGGTGTTCTGATGCGCTGCCTAATGAGAAATCTCTGTTGGAGCTTGAAACTAAGTGAGTCTTTAACAGGCAAAGCAACAAACAGAGAGCTTGAAAGGCAGAGTGAAAGAAACGTGTCTGCTCTCCTTTTTTGCTAATAAAAGCTCTGACTCGCTAGCAAAACTGTTCTAATAAAGCACTGCACAGGAGTGTCACATCTACACAGAAAGCCCTGAAAACTGGATCTCCTTACAGTTAATCTCTTCTCTAGAGTGGTGGCATGATAAATTTTGGGTAGTCCTTGGATATTTTGTGCTGTGGACAAGCTCACTCCAGACATTTTCAAATGCCGGTTTGGATCATCCTAATGGAACTGGTTTGTTAGAAATTGCCTAATGATGTGACCATGAAAATGAAGCCTTCTTACATACATGAAAGTGGAAAACCAAAATTTGAGGATTCCCAAAATATTACTTCTTTTTAAAATAATTTATATTTGTCTTTATAAGCAATTTAGAAGCAAATATTTAACTTAGTAGTTTTCAAAAATGCTTAATGTTTTACTTTTTTCTTGAAAAATTAACCACAGCATAGTATTAAACAAAAATAAATTGTATCAATTAATGATCAAGCTGGTAACAAGCTGAGTGTATAATCTTGAATTTCTTTTTTGATTGTGTTTGGTTTATAAGTATTCTGTTTCGGAATAAAACCAGAAAAAGTAGTTCCCTGAAAAGAAGTTGAAGCACTCTATCCCATAAACACAGAAAGATGAATTAATGTCTTAAAACCTTTGGTCTCTGTTCATTTCATGAATGAACTCTTAAACTTAGGAGGCGCAAAGTTATGTCTGACCACATTTTCCAAAATGATTTCTCCAGAACATACACCTATCATCAGGCAAAAGTATAAGGACAAAACACAAATAGCCCAGGCTTTGCACATACAATGGCAAAGAGTATTGTTTCAGATTTTTTCTTTATTTTTTATGTCATCTTCTTTGTATCTATAAAATACTATTACTTACAGTCCTCTGGCTAGTCCAGTGAAACTTAATCGCATATGGTAACCTTTGTATGGATTTTTTAATACATTTTTATATATACATATATCCATCACTCTTTGAGAAATCTCATGTGCTGTAAGTCCTAAAGGAGTCTAAAGAATTAGCTGCAGAACCTGTTAAGTTTATGTAGAAGATTACTGATATAGGTCTGTACCCAGTAAAGGATGCCTCGGCTCAAAATTATGATCTGAAAAACCTCAGTAAGCTACCACCTGATACCAGAGGTGCCTAATCTTTCTCTTTGATTTAAATTCCCCCAGGAACTGTGCCATCAGACCTGTCTTACGCTGAATAGCTCTGCAACTAGCATATTCTTGTTTTAGAAACTGGGGATTTCTATAAGTATTCTGAAAGTCTTCACCCAGGGGAGAAGGACAGATTTTCAGAGGAGGACAGATAAACCCAAAACATAATTTCCTGATCAGTTACGCTTTCAGTGCTTTTCATAGCACATGACCCACCTAACTTTCAGCCTGTCTTTCAGCATTGTGTAGCATCTGAATTCTCCCCTTGGAGCACACCCTAAGTACAGAAATGTCTACCCCACCGGTCCACCCAGTAACGTGCTACAAATTCATCTTCCTCAAGAATAGGGTTCCCTTGCGGTTAGAGGTCCAGAGCATTCAGACACCATGACTGATACTCCAGCTAAAAACACTGCCATAATGTACCCAAAGCCATGCTATAGTGCTGCTTAAGCTAAAATGGGCCTACGCATGAAAAAACTTTAGGGTTATTGAGAACAGGCTTCCTTGTCACTTGTTCAGTATAAACTCTTAAATACCTGTTTTTCCTGATGGCTGCAACTGTGAGGAATCTTTCTGCTGATGTGTAGGACTTCTAGGTGCTGTTATTAGCTTATTGAAATGAAACTGCTGTTAATGTGAAAGGCTCAAATATGAAGCCAGTACGGGGTGACCTAAAACTAGGATAACTTCATTGTCTTGCCAAAAATCATATTCCAGTAAGGCCTGTCATGTGTTGGCTATGGGCATGAAGAAGATAGTAAAGATTTAATATATAGGAATTGTAGTACTAATGCCATAAAAGACAGTAGCACTGCTTTCAGAAGAGAGAGAAGATAGTTAATCTATGAAGATCCTGTCTCTTCTACTGAAGAGAAGAGCACCCAAGAAGAACCCAAAGGCTGACCAGCTAAAATATAAAATTACAGATCTCTGAGATGACTACAGCAGAGGTGGACTTGCCAATATTAAAGTAATATGTCACAGGCCTGTAAGCACTTTGCTACTTTCCAAAGGGTGATTTAACACCTACTTCAGTAATGGAATGAATGGCTGGAAAATGGGCTGTGCTCAATTATGCTAATTGTCTACCAGGAACTTGGTCATAACCTCAAATGGCATTATAGGTCTGATGGTTACACCTCCTGCCCTACCTTGCCTTTAGCATCAACAAGACCAACTCATATATCCAGGTCACCTTATGCTATTTGACTTTTTTAAAAAAAAAAGTCAAAGACAGATGCAAAAACAAAGGCTGATCCTAAACCAAAAAGTGACAAGGAAAAGGAAAAAAGAAAACCAGATGAAAAAGCTAACAGACCTCTGGAGAAATTTTAGTTAATAATATTAGAATATTTTAAAAATAAAGATTTTAAAACTTCTAAATTTTGAGGAAAGTTAATAAAAATATTTAGTCATTGGCTAGAGCAGAAGCTGCAAAGAACGTTTCACCTCTGCTAGTTAAGACTGACCACAATTTTAGGCTAGGGTTAACGTAAAAATAAATAGGCTAAAGTTTAGAAATTATAGGGACAGAGGATGATTGACAAATCAAGTTCATATGCCAGGCATCTTTATATTAAAGCTGTTTCATACTAAGAATTAGATGATGAAAGAAGGGTTCTGCACCAAAGATGTATTTGCCTAGCATTGCACTCCATAGCTTCAGGTATACTGGGACTTCTTTGCAACTTTGCATCTGAGGTTTGGGTAAGAGTTATCCCTAGCAGTTTAATGTAAAATTAATTTGTTTTCTGTATTATGATTCTTTTTCTGATAATTTTACTTGAATTTGTCTTTGCTGTTCACTTCAATAATAATAAAAATGCAAGATTTCCCCTCTCTCTCACAAACATTGTCTTATAGTCTTTTTCCCGCAGGCCCACCTGTGTCCTGACCTGAAGTTCCACCTTTGTCCAGGAAACATTGCAAATCTTTATGCTGGCTGGAGTTAACAGAACGTTTTCAACATGATGACTCAACAGAAACTGCCTTATTCATACATATTTTATGCTCTGGATAGGAGGATAACACAACAAAGCAGCTCAGCTTCTATAAAAAGAGTTTGAGGACCTAATTTTCTTGTTTGTTAGTCCAGTTTTATGCCAATAGAATTTCAGTAGCATACAACAAGAATAACACCATGGTGAATCAGTTTCTGAAATTACACCCCCTGTATGCAGATACATTAGCTAGGAGCTCTTCTATTTTCAAATCTTTTCATAATCAAGATGCCTAAGACTGTAAGACACAAAATTTGCAATATTTCCAATAGCCCCCACACACACACAAATAGAGAGGAAAAAAGCTACAAAGCACCGACAGCACTGAAGCCTTAACCTTTTGAATATGTCATGTTTTGCTTCATCGTTATGTTTTCCACAGGGTTTTAAACTATATAAAAGAAGTAAGCAGCCAGTAAAAATAGAGAACTAGATCTTCGATTAATAGGAATTATCTGTAAGAGGCAAAGCAGATATTTTTCCTCCTTTTTTAGCTGAAGAATAGCTTAAGTTTTTAGGGAAAAAATTGATAGACTATCTTTCATCCCAATCCTGATGGGGATGGGGCAGAAGAGGGTGGATAACATGCTTAGCTTTGTAAGCAGAAGTAACATTCCCCTTTCTTTCAAGATATTAATTCCACTCTCTCATTTACAAATATTTTATAGTAAAAATACTGATCATTATGCAAGCATGAGGAGTATTAAATGTACACTGTTATAAAAAATTAATTAGTAAGGAAGGCGTCTCTGCCTGCAGGCAGGCACTGACAGGAATCAGTGGCTGGCTCCTACCTATACCTTTCAGCTGGCACAGATATGGTAAAAGCTAGCCTAAATGTTAAATGTTTGTGTCCTGCATCTGTTTTCCTTCATTCAACTTGCTTATTTTCTTTATTGCATGGAAGTAAATGTGTATAGAAGTGGGTTTTTCTTTTTTTTGTTAATTTCAAATATTTTCACTTTTTGAGTGTCTGTCAGGCACAAGTGACTTAGAGAGCAAAGATTGAGTAACAGTGAACTAGAGAAGACTAAGAAGCTAAAGGGAATGAGGTTTAGTTCTCTTTTGAAATGCATAAGGAGTGCTGAAATTCTGATATCTCATTCTTGTAGAAGATTGCAATAGTCACCAGAAGTGGTAGGTATATGGTAGAGCAATCAAGTGAAGACAAAAAGTGACAACCTTCTTCCCTGGAGTGAATCAAGGATAACAACTAGAAATTATAACAAGTTTCTGATGCCAGTTGTGGAATTTCCAGACATCACCTGGAAAGAAAACCTGACACAGAAAAGCAGGCAGGAGGACAGAAGGAAGGCAGGCATAGCCTAAGCTCTTGTTAAACCAAATTGGCTTGTAGAGGCTTGCAGTCTATCCATCAGCCAAACACTTAATCGTGCATCTGAATGAGGCAAAATTCTGCAGCCAAACATTTCACTGAAATGCCAAAACCAGCACTTAGCTGAAATGTATATGCAGAGGTTTTTGTTTTTCTAGTTGCATTCCAGAGTTGCAGTCCAGCTGTACTTAAGTATACTGGGTGTATTGCCACAGAGAAGTGGTTATAAGGTAATATTTTTGAGGCAATCAGAAGAATGCTACCTCTATGAGTTTTCAAATGTGAAATATAAGATACAGCAATTTTTAGCTGGCCTGAAAATGACAAGAAATGGAAATACTTTCATCAATCAGGCTTAAATGCATGTAAAAATTATTTATGATATGCTTACCAACAGATAAGTTATCCTGTGGTGAAACGCAGAATTTGTTTAATAGGTAAACCTTGCTTTAGCACCAGAGTGGAAATATATTTTGGACTGCATCTGGTCCTTGAATTGATTCAATCATGGAAAAAAAAAAAAAAAAACAAACTGATTTTGGAAAAGCAATCAATTATGTGTTCTGTGACAGAAAAAAATATTGCCACAATATTTAACATGATCTTGCCTCAAGAAGCCTTTAATTGTAACACAGTGAAATAATTGCCATTAAACACAGGAGTTTGTGTCACTATCTAAGCAATTCTGCCATAACTTGTAAAAACACGTGCATTTGGGAAACACAGGGTCAAAAAACCGTCTCTGCCTGAATTCTCATTATAGCCCGTTGCTCCCCCTTACTGCTATTAGCCTTTCATAATGTAAAACATTTCTTCATTTCCAACAGATAATACTTTCAGTCAAAAGGTAATTTTTGAAGTCTATTACTTGCATTCTTAGTGAAGAGTACAATGTAACATTTTGTTCTAATATGCCATTGAAATTGTTTGAGTAGACACACCATGGAATCAAATACAAAATGTCAAAATGGTTTCCATTAACTATGCACATTTGCACTGCTTCAGTTAATGGGCATGTTTTTGTTCTTCTCCTTCATCTTTGCATCTATAAGATGAAATGATTCAGTTAATGTAACTGAAAAGTACATTGAAAAGGTAGAGCAAATTACAAAAGCATCAAACCACAATTCCACCCACGTACTTCATTTTATAATGAAGTTTAATAATGACTAAAATTGTCTTCAGATTTAAACATCAGTCATTTCTGCAATTGTGGTTAATGTGAAAAATCTCACCCACAGTAATGTTTTAGGAAAACATGGTAGAAATTGTACATTATATTTTATACTGAGATGTCATAATGAAACCTTAACTAGATATCATTGAAATATGTAGTATGTTAAAAGTAATTTGCCACTACGGGCAGGACTGAAACAGGGACTATGTCCCCATCAGCATGATAACAGGTAGGGAAAGTTCTTTTTATATTATAAAACCTCTATTGTGCTTCACCGCCATTATGGTGAGAGAATCTTCAATACTAGGTATCATCTAAAATACTGTTATAATATCTAAATGACTTGTTTTGTACTGATAGTGTCATAAAATAGAGAGTGAACATCAATGAGAATATTATTTTCTTGGAAGGACACAAAATGGATTCATCTTCATTTTGGACACAGGATTCTCTTACAGCAATAAGATATTTTTGAATGGTTGCCTTTCCTACCGTTGCTTGTGGGGCTGTGATATGCCACCAAATCCTTAGTCCCTGAGTGGGCCATGTTTAAGAGCAGGACACCTAGGAAGGTCACTGGGCTGCATCCTGTACCCAGGCAAGTGTTTCAACAGCACCAACTGGCTTCATGATTATATAGGCTCCTGCTGCAAATAGCAAAACAGGGGAAGAGAAATGTTCTCACACAGCTCTGTGCCTGGTTCAAAGAGGGCTAAATGTTGTCCTTCTCTGGCTGAATGAATTTTTAGATGTTGAAATTTAATTTGGGTCAAAGTTGGATTAACTGCCATGGAAACTGTATTTAAGCCACTCTTAAAAGAAAAAAAAAAAGAAAAGAAGAAAAAAGAAACCCTATGTTCTGCATATTCAGCTTCTCTTAGTGCCTGAATGAATGAGCTCTCCTGATAATTAAATTTAAAGCCAGCCCTGCACGGCACCTCTCTCTAAGGACCTGTGCGGCGAGGAGAGGCAGCCCAGGCGCAGGGCTGGGAGGGAGAGACGGCTGCCGATGTTGCCCCTGCTTCCTCGCCCCTTCCTCACCCACTGGCAAATTAAATCCTACATTTGTTAGGGAGGTTTTTTTGGTTTTCTCCTCGAGATTAAATTTTCTAGCAGTGGTCACCAGATGGCAGTATTATACCATCAACCCGTTTCCCCACGGACCCCCTTTAAATCACAGGGCAAAAAAAATGGGTTCAAGTGGCCCACGGTTGGTGCCACTGAGCAGTGGTTCAGGCTGCCCCTGTGGCTTGTTAGTAATGGGCTCGGAAAGAGCATCCTGGCATGTCCTTCTGTCCTCCTAAGGTGAAAAAAATCTTAAAGAGCTGCTACGTAAACTAGCTTGCAAATCCTAAACTCAGGACTTTCCACTGAAGATACTTCTTACATATGGTGAAGGCTATTTCTTTGGGGAAGGAAAAAAAAAAGGCAGCTGTGTGTTTGTGGTGTTGTATATATAAATTCAGCTACAGTTAGTCTCACAGCTGAGCTAAAGAAGGGTCAGGTTTTTTTTCCAAGACTGAGCAATTGCCACTTCCACTAAATTTGATGGGCAATGTGCTGCTAAATATCAGAAAGAGACTAAATAATTTATTCTAGCTCGATTTATTTACAGTATATATTACTTCTGCAGAACATAACTTTTTATAGACCCCTGTACACCTGAATTGTGGATGACCTAAGGAGCCACACACTTGATTATCTTGCCAGCTGTCTGCTCAGACTTACTCCCAATGCTCTTCAAGTCCAAGTTTCTTATAATGGACTTTTTTCTTTTCCAGTAGGCTGTGTGGTTAACTTCCTCAATAAATTGAAATGTACATAGTTTAGATGTCCATAAACACTGGGTGAGTCACACACAGTGTCTGGGATGATGCAGTATTCTCTGGGGCCACATTGCAACACAAAATATGTGCTCTCCACCATTAGACACGTGGCCACAACCTGCAGTTAGTTTGTAAACCCTCCCTTTCTGCCTCTGCTTCAGTGCAGTTGTAAAAGTCTGTAAGCAGAAATAACACCAAGGTTCTTTCTATATGTGACAAATACACATCAGATTTAAAGTCCTCTGTTCATTCACTTGAATGTCAGTTTTAATGGAAATGTCTAGGACTGCAAAAGCAAAGTAAAAAGACAAGCTGTCAGATGGCCTGCAATCCTTATGTGATTCCTGCAACACCATCACTATGCAGATACAAGATCGTCTGCTGCCAGCAATACTGGACCATAGCAAGGTATCATCAATACTGACACTGATGCTTCTTTTTTGAAGGTCTGTGTCTTCTTCAGACAATGATGAAAAAATGACAAGACCATCATTCCCAACACATCATGCATCATATGCTTCCTAAACCTGGTGGACATAAGCTGCAAAGATGGCCAGGCATTACCTAAATTATCTGCAATACTTTGGCACGTGAATCCTGTTCTTACAGGTAATCCCTTAAAATATCATTTTTCCCTCTGCACAGAGGAATGTGACATGGCAGAAAGTACCATGCTCTCTAATTATCTGGATTAATTCTCCAAGCTATGGACTAGTTCTGTTAAGTCACACCCACAAGGTCTTATGTGTGCCCACAGGCACAGCAAATAAGACACTGCTAGTTACTCAGTTTTCACTGTATCCTGGAAAAATTCCTTGCCACTGCAATCTATGGGTCACAGCTATTGTACTCAGGTCATTGATTTTGTATACAGCTATAATAACTAAAGACACTCTATCCAGGGCTCAGCACCACATGATGAAAACTGGCCTGGGTTGCTATCAGCTCCTCCTGCTCCCCCCAGGGAGTTTGTGTCAGTTAGAAAGGTGTTATTCCATAAAATAAAGGGAAGCAATTTGTTTTTCTAAGAAGTTCAAAAGTCAGGAGGGAAAATTCAAATGCAAAACCTCTTCTCACTGTCTCATCACTAGATGTAAACTACTGCTAGGTACAGGTGAGGGAAGAAATAATGAATGAAAGTAACCCCCTTTGGGGGATTGGTACATCATCAGATGCCAGTTACTGAACTACAGGGCAGACCAAGATTCAGATATGCCATACCCTCTACACAGAAAAACTGGGTCACCTTTTTCACAGGTATGTTTTGAGCAAAGACTAATCTATCAGATATTACTAATAAGATACTCTGACATTTGCCCATATCTAACTCAGTATCACAACATAGCTGATATCATCGCATTAAAAGTAGGGTAGCATTGATTGCCATTAATGCCCCTGGGTGGAACCATTTATTATTTACTTATTGAGCAGATCTATACAGAACAAGAAACTTGCCTTTGTCCCAAGGAGCTTGGTATATGTTCCACTGGAAAAGCAAGTAGATCTAGATGTTATTAAAACCTATTCCCTGCTACAACATGAAAAAATTAAGAAGAGCTGGATTGAGGCTAAAGGTACTGCTGGCTTACTCCTTTAACACAGTGATGGTCAGGAGCCTTTGTGGGTTTTTTTCTGGTATACTTATTGGAGCTTTATCTTCCTGACTTCAAAATAGAATAAGAAAGACACAGAAAAAGAGAGATGAATGTGGTGGGTTTTCCCTCCTGAATGCTGACCAACAGCTGAAGCTGAAAGCAAGTTGTGCCAGTGCACCTTTCCATTGGAACTGGCTGATTTGTTTAAGGGATGAATGACAGCTCTGCTAGATAGCCCAGGAGATGAGTATTTTAAGAAGGACATAAGCAGAGAAAGGGTAATATTTTCATATATAAGGCTGAGAAGGAACCCCTTTATTAGTGGTCAGTGAGAAAAGAAATGCACAAAAGGGAGAAGAATAGAAATGCGTAGATAGAGCTAAATGTGAAGATGGAGACTGAGAGAAGCAGAGAAACTGGAGGCACAGGGACACAGCAGTGCAGCACTGGGAAAGAGACCTACACTTTCTGCAGTGAATGGGAGCCAGTGGGAAGACTTGAAGAGGAGAGTGGCTTCATGATGGAGGATGGAAGAATCAGAAGAAAGTTCCCTTCTTGCCTTTTGTTAAATCTGTTTGGCTAAGTAAGGGGTTTGTGCCTTTAGTTGTGCTATCAGATAGCCTGTGGAACCCCTGCCACCCCATGTGCTTACAGAAGATCCACAGAGGTTTTTTTATGTTTTTGGAAGCTATTTGCCAACATAAATTTTTGCAGGGATTTGTAAAGGCAGCTCAGCATAAGGAGCAAGGATCCTTCTGTATCTAAGGGTAGGACATTGCAAAGGTGAGTAGGAAGTTCTCGTCTAACACACCACACATGCAGGCACAATCTTCCTTTTGGAGCCCAGACAGACTTTACACTCATGGGTGCTTCTTAGACTTCAAAGACTGGGCATAGAAATCAGTTACAGTGCAGAAAGGGATCTATTTTAAACATACGTCAATCAATCCCATTTGCTGTTTGGAGTCTGTACATGGATTTTTGTGTTATTTCTTGGCTGTTAACATTGGTGCCAGAGTGAAGGCATTTGTTTTTCTAACACAGTGTTCTATATGCGTGAAAGAGGACTTCAAAAGTGGAACAAAGCTCCTGTTGTCAGAACAAAATCATAACTTTGCTGAGGACATAGCTGAGGATGACAGACATCAGTTGCTAAAAGGTACCATTGTTACTCTTCTATATTAAATGAAAATCAAATTTGGAGAATTACCATCCCATTAAGCTATTTTTAAATGGAAATTAGATGACATCCGCAAAGGTAAGTGGGTTTTTTTCTGGGTTTTCCCCTGAACCTTTCACTGAAAAAGAAGCACACCAAAAAAAAAAAAAAAAACAAAAAAACCCCAAACAACAACAAAAAAACCCCAAAACCAACAACAAAAAAAAAAACAGTGTGGAAAGTGACTCTTCATTTTTGCTTAGGTGGTTGGGTGACATACCCAACACCTGGTGGCATCCAACACGCTAAGCAAACATTTTTCTTCTGGGTTGCAGTGCTGGTGATTGTCAAAATAATATTTGAATAGTGAAAAATGTGACAGGGTGTGTAATGTGCCAAATGAACTTTAAAGAAAGATTAATAAGCCAGGAAATAGTGCTCCAGTCTTTTTAATGCAACTTAATTATATTGCCATAATATCCCATATGACATTTAGAAGAACTGTAAATCTAGAAGATGCTGATACTTTGTTTTCCTTTCTCCTTTTTTGCTTTTCCTGAACTCTTTAAAACATGTATATTGTTCTCTACTGTTTGCCTTCACTTCTCATGTCTCTGCAGCAATCCTCCTATCTGACTAGTTTTCCTCATGATTGGCAAGAAAAGTATTTTTCTCAAGTTAGTTTAAAGTGCCACTAATGATGTATTAGAGAAAGATTCTTCCGAAGTAAGAAATAGGACTGGAGATCATAAGAGATGTCTTTGTCAAGTGGCTACGGCTGCATTCGTATCCACTCCTGGGCAGACTTGGTAGGTGTTTAATGAAGAATATCTCCTAAGAGTACCCCTACATCAACTTCTAAAGACCATGAAAAAAAAAATATACAGAGCAGTACAGCTGACTCAGAGTTTGCAAGCCTGGCTGGTTAAAGAGAAGATTTTTTGAGATTTTTTTTTTTTGGTCTATAAATGAGTATTGAAATAGTTGTTATGTTCCTTGCTGTACTACTGTTAGCCATCCAATACATGAATCTGGGTGAACATAATCATAGAGAGAAAGCCTTGAATGGGTGATGGGGAGGGGCAAAAAAAAAATTACACCAGTGTAGTGCAGTCAAAAAGAAACACAAATGGGCATGCTTCTTACAATACAGATTTTGTGAAATGGTAGAAATACTCCTATCATTTATGATTTCCTGAAGAATGGACACCTATTTATAAATGAATGGCTCTGTAATAACTCGGTGACACCTTCATAAATCTCACCAATGTAGAGCAGTGTGTGACACATCTGATGAGAAATGTGTTTACTCCTTTCGGATTAAAAATAGAAAAACACAATAGAACAAGTTCATTGGCAGGTTCAGGTGGCCCCTTAGTATATAATGGAATCAGGAAATGAAAGTGCCCTGTGGCATGGAGAGAAACACCACTAGCACCCCTTTTTAGAGGACATGAGCAAGTCTGTTATTGTGGCTTGGATTTTTTTTTATTTTCAGCATTTAAATACCAGCAACTGTACCTCTTTACAATCAACTAAATATTTATTCAATTCTTCTGCTTGTTATTTCTTCATTAACAAGGTTTTCCCTGCTGCGCAGTGGAATATGTGAGTAACTTTGCAAATGTCAGAAGCACTCAATTTGGATCAACTGGAGGAAGTGATAACAAGACTCATAATCAAGTGGAAGTACAATAGTGGCACATTTCAAGCTGTGAAATAATAGATCGATTCAGAAGACTCTTACTCATGGGATAATACCTCCATTTGTTCTTATTTTGAGATTTGTTTTTATTCACCATCTCAAAGGAATGACGTATTTTTCTTTTNCGTATTTTTCTTTTAGCATCCTATTTGGAGGCAGTAATTTAAATTCTACTAGACCACTAATTGTTGTTTTGTAAAATAAATGTTAGATTTTTAATAAAGACAAACTCAAGCTAATAAAAAGAGCGTTTAAAATGCTTTGGATTAAGTTTGAGGGTCTCACACTTCTAACATGTCTGTGTTCTAGTGGCAGGGAGTGTTAACAGCGTAGTGAAAAGTACTGTGTCCTGTTTGACAAGAGCAGAGCTGAAATTTATTCTGGCAGCAAGGAAAGATCACACAACCAAGCCAAACAGTGCTTTTATGAAAATTGGGGTTTTACATCTGAAATTACACAATTTTTACCTTACACTATAATCTATAAAAGTGTTGCAACTGCATAATTTAGTAAGAAAATCTAGAATACTTTCCTTTTGTCTGCTGAATCTCTGGATTTCTAGTCTGTGGCAACAATAAAATGTCATTAGATTAATTTCATTGATACTGCTTACGGTTCTGTCTAGATCCTTTTGCAGTGCAATGACAGGCTAATATTAAAGTCTGGTTCCATTGTTTTTCAAAGACATTAACTGTAGAATATTGTCTCAAAATTACAACTCAGAGGTCTTTCTCCATTTCCTGTTTGCTAATCAGTTTGTGGCTTCTGAGTCATTCTTTCATTTCCAAACTGAACTGAATTAGACGTGTTTTATTGTTCTTTCTCAATGGGAAAAAAAATGTATATCATATTTATTAAACATGATGGTCTTTATGCAGTAGGCCATTTTGCAGGACTCTGTAGGTTTCAGCATGATTATTCACGTGAATAGAGGCTACAAGATTGGGTCTCTCTTTAGTTGATGTATTCTTTTTATCCTCTTTGACCAAGGAGATGCTCCAAAATAATTTCCAGTTAAAAACCTTTCTTATGGGATAAATCACCCCCCTCAGCTTTAGGTACCTACTGTATCC
>VYZW01038728.1:4731-45325 GCA_013401315.1 Balaeniceps rex | reverse complement strand
AAAAAAGTAATTTTTAATTAAAGTTGCACAGCAAACCTTAATTTTCCAGTTTCCTCACTTCTGAATGTTGAATGTAAATGTTGAATGTAAATGTTGCCAGAAGAGGTGCACCAAAAGTGAACCTAGCCCTATGTCTCCATTGCGGAGTGCATGTGGAGAGTGAGCCAACCTCCATCAATAGCTGACTGACTTATTTGAGAGGTTACAGCTCGTCATGTGTATTAGCCAACAGCGGATCTAGCCTGCATGAATTTCTCTGATCTCCTTCTAAACTAATTTAGAAAAGTATACCTTTTGTGCATGAAAAGTATGCCTTTCGTGTTTGTCAGAGTTTACTTTGACAATTTCATTTGGTGGCGTTACCTGTACTGTGAGAAGAGTTGTTTGCTATTGATCCTCTCTATTCTACAAATCTCTCTCATATTCTTTGTCACCTTTTTGTTCCAAATTCAGGTTATTTTTTTATTTGCTCTGTAGCTGTATGAAAGACAATCCGCATCTCTGTTTATTTTTGTTGTCTTTGTCTGGATCCTTGGTAATTCTATGATACCTTTTTCTTTTGCTATGGCATGCCCGGGATCACAAGCTCCATTTCTTAAATTTAGAATAATGAAATCTTGAAATATTAATAGATGATTAATATACACTGAGACATGATTATGCATTCTGTTAGGCTCCTAATTATTTTCCTAATTATTCTTCAAATTCTAGTTACATTTATAGACAGTGTTGAACTCTGAGCTGTTGTTCTGAAGAATAGTTTGCAGTGGCTTCAAGACCTCTTTCCTGAATGATGGTAACTAAAGTGAAGGCCATCATATATTAATACATGTAGGTTATTTCTTTTCCTAAGCTTTATATTCCACTTTCTAACATTTAATTTCATCTACCTTTTTATAATCTACTCATAAGTTTGAGTTCCTTGACAACTTCTCACAATCAGTTTTAGATTATCCCAAATAATTCTGTATCATTTTCAGATTTTGCCTCCTTATCATTCAAATGATATCCATTTATGAATGTGTTGAATGGCACATTTTTCATATGTAGAATATGCTTGAGCTCCCTTCTTTCTGCAAACCAACTACCCACTCCTACCATCTGTTTCTTATGTTTTAACCAATTCTTAATCCATCACGGGACATTCTCTTTTATCCCATGACAGCTTAGTGTCTTTCAGTGATTTTGCAATGAGACCTTCTCAAAAGTTTTCTGAAAATGCCTGTACGTTACATCACCTGAACCATATGCTCAGTGGCTCCTCTAAAGTTGTCTAACCGATACATGAGTCATGACTTCTCTATGCAAAGGCTATGTTGGCTTTTCCCTGGTATATCATATTTTGCTATTTTATTACTCAGTCTGTTCTTACAGAATGGAATCTTCCTACAAATTTGCTCTTATACAAATATAATTTATCAGTTTGTAATTGTCTGAATTAATCTAGAAAATCTTATAAAATATTGGTGTCATGTTTGCCACTTTCCATTCTTCAGGTAACACAACTTGTTTAAATGACAGGTTATTATTCACAGTTAATAGTTCAGCAGTTGCTTATTTCAGTTGCTTAAGAATTCCTGAGGGAAACAATCCTGTGGGCTTATCCTCTGGAAAAGAATAGTTCTGGGGTAGGGATCTCTCTGACCTCTTCTGGAATAAATGTTGACACAAAGAATTAATTTTGAGATTTTTTTTTTTTCTCCAATAACATCACCTTAGGGAATGCTCCTTTTACAACTTGATTGGCTATTGGATGCACATATTTTCTTGAAGGCTTTTTGCTCCCATTTTAGGAGAAAAAAATGGTTTCATTTCGTTATCAGCTTTCCTCCTGTCTGTTTTTATGTGTGACCTCTTGGGTTTTTTTAAAAGAAAAAACTGGAGGAAATTTTGTCCTGTGGCAACAAATGACAGAGCTGGAGAAGATCTTTGGAGGTTTTAGCAGAGAGCAGACAGCAGCAGTGTAGTTCTTACGGGTCAGCTGTGGAGCCCTGAGATAACAGTTTGCCATTGCATTGTCATTTTTCTTAGCAGCAGAATAGTGAGACTCAGGACACTGGTGTTCACCCAGAAGTGTGCATATTGGGCAAAGACTCTTTTTCCCATTCCTCCCTTCTTTGACCCCTTCTTTGACCTTGACCTTTGATCCTTATGTCAGCTCATTTGAACTATTTTGGTGGGCTTTTTCCAAGAATTGCAACCTGAAGCCAACATTCAAGATGTAAAAAAACATCCCAGACAAGTTGGCAAATTTAGAAGTCACTGAAAACAGATCTTTATAATGGAAAGCATGAAACTGGCATAGTAAGAGACAACTCTACCAGTTCTGCTTAAAATTGCTACCGTTAAAGAAACCCATTTCTAGCTATGTGCTTTCAGGAGCATTAATAGGGGGGAACCACAGGATGTCAACAGTGCTATGGGATGATAGCTTCCAAACTGTAACTGATTCTAAATACAAATTATTTCATCCAAGCAAAAAATATGTCAAAATTCAACAGCTTTGTACCATCACTCCACAAGCATTTTCCTCAAAAGGCTCATATAACTTCCTTTCTACCACTCTCTCCCTCTTGCTGAGCCTTACAGGAGCATCGCACTGGAAATCACTCCCCAACTGCTTATTCATATGAATGCTATGCTGTGTGTTATGAACCTTTGCCAGGGATCTCTGGGAAAGGATTGGTGTTTTCAGAGTCCTAACTTTCAGGGAGGTCCTCTGCAAAACCATGAAACTAATGTGAACCTTACACTTAGTTCAAGTTTCATTCTCTGACCTTGCACTGCAGATCCTATGAATAGAATATTGTCCTCTCTGTGCAGTCTCAATAACTGGACATTTTCTGGGTCCGTGGATTTGTACAATGAGATATCTACTCCAATCTGTGTGCATAATGCTCCAATGCCTGCCAGGAATGGCTGCAATATTGACGCCTTTCAATGTAGATCACATCATTCACAGAGCAGAGTTCAATAAAATGATACTGTAGTTAACAAGTTTTATAACACAAAGTTACTTTAAAACATGAAACTAATCAGGAGGAAGCCTGTTTATGCATGTCACAGTTACATTGAATTGTCAATAAATAAACAAAGATTTGCTTCACCTATATATCAAGTAAGTCATTAATCTAAACTAATGAAGCTTAAGATATATGACAGGCAGTTTTTATGGAGCTCTTTCTTAATGATATGTTTGCTTTTCATTATAACACCAAGCGAGACCATTATCTAGAAAGCAGCACATTATAGCCAAAAAGCCTTGAATCTGCTGCTTCTCTCTTTGTTCCTGGCTCACAATAAGTAGTGCTTACACTTACATTTTCCTAGAGCTTTCCTGGATGAATAGCATTACTCAGAAAGGAATAAAAACTCCAGATAAGAATTGCAACAGGAAAATAATGTGTCCGTTGTTTGATCTTTAGTCAGTTAGTTATTTTGTTAGATAGCTAGTTAGTTAAGGGGTTTTGATCTGGCCTGGAAGACAAAAATGAAGGCTGAATTCAAACAGTTTCATATGCATGTTCATTTTAAATTTATGAGAGTATTGATTCTACAAAGCTTTAAGTGATTGCTTGCTGTTGACATGAACCTACCTTTGTTATGAGGCAGCACAGAACAAACCCATTAAAATGTTTCAGAGAAAGCAAACAAACTCATATGCTTTCCTGCAAATTTCCAAGAGTAAGATTACTGGCTTCTCTCCATGGATTTGCCAGTTTGATATTACAGAACAGAAAAATGAAATGGCAATCTGTTTTTCATTTCCTTCTGAAAATGGTAGAATTAATACAGGAAGACCAACTATTAACAGATCAGCTTCATTTCCTGTTGTACAAGGTGCTCAGACATAAGCATCTAGTGCCTTTTTGGATGCCCCAGGGTATGAGACACACACCCAGGCAAAGCAGCTGTGACACCGCTGTGAAGAGAGACCTGTACTTGAACAGCACCTGGAGACCAGGTCACATCTACAGCATCTCAGATGGCATTAGACACCCTTGTTTTGGCACCTGAATCAAGCACAGGTTGCTTTCAACATTCCTGTGTTTGAATGAAGGTGTTTCCAGAGGTAGATACTAAATCTTGATTGGAAGAGAACAAAATCTCCCTTCAAAATCTTCATATTTCTCTTGGTAGTCTGTATCAGAAATTGATTACCTCATTGTTAAAAATTATTGCCCCATTTCTAATTTCACTTTAACTCTTTTAACTCCTAGCCATTTGTCATGGTTTAACCCCCAGTTAGCAACTAAGCACCATGCAGCCGCTCGCTCACCCTCCCCCTGCCCCGTGGGATGGGGGAGAGAATTGGGGAAAAAAAAGTAAAACCCATGGGTTGAGATAAAGGCAGTTTAACAGTACAGCAAAGGGAGAGAAAATAATAATAATAATGATAACGGGATATATAAAATAAGTGATGCACAATGTAATTGCTCACCACCTGCCGACCGACACCCAGCCAGTCCCCGAGCAGCGATCGCTGCCCCCCGGCCAACTCCCTCCAATTTATATACTGAGCATGACATCATGTGGTATGGAATAGCCCTTTGGTCAGTTTGGATCAACTATCTTGGCTGTGCCCCCTCCCAGTTCCTTGTGTACCTGGTAGAGCATGGGAAGCTGAAAAAGAAAGTCCTTGACTAGGGTAAGCACTACTTAGCAATAACTAAAACATCAGTGTGTTATCAGCATTATTCTTACACTAAATCCAAAACACAGCACTATGCCAGCTACTAGGAAGAAAAGTAACTCTAAGCCAGCCAAAACCAGGACACCATTATGTTTTGCATTGCTTTGCCAGAGTAAAGACCCTGTTCCCTGAAAGTACCGAAATGTTTGAGTGTTTGATACTCACATTACTCTGGGACCACTGAATGTCATTTCATACAAAATAAGATCTTGTCAAGTGTTGGAGAAGATGCTCTTTTCACATAAAATATAAGTGTGCATTGATGGTACAACTTCCATTGAGCCAGGTTGCACAAAGGCGGTGTGACCATTTGAGGAAAATAGATGTGTAAGTGTATATATCCCATTTTTATGTTGTGAGTTCTTTTCTAGTTGTAACCTTTCATTCTTGCTTTGAGTCTTCATTTTCTAGCAAGAACGTGACACCTTCTGGAGTCACTGTTCCTGGTGAGCTCTGAAGTGACTATGCCCAGTTGATGGTTGTTGACTTTGAAGAGGTCTGTATTCAAATCATAACAGAAAACTGATGTATGAAATTCCTTGGTGGAATTTCATCAGAGCATTAAAAAAAAAAAAAAAATCCCAAAACCAAACCAAACCAAAGTACAATGCAAACCTCTCAAATGCAAACTTTCCAAGTCAGTGGAAACCAATAAACTGCCACGTGCAAGCTGATCAGGCTAAAAAGACTGAGAGCTGAAATGGCATGGCCAGTATAACTCAGATCAAAACCAAGACTTTTGTGAGTGACAAAGTTCTGCATTAATGACTGTGTTTGGGAGTTTGATGGCTTTCTATGTGTGTAACTTTTCTGTTCTTGTTCTACTGCATACTTTGTGCATGTGCACATCCATATAATAAGTTACTTAGCTGAGCTTAGCTCCTTGCTTTGTTGACACAATCAAGGTCACTAGAAAAATTGGTTCCTAAAGCCAAGTGAATGGGGAAGGTAAAGGCAGAAGAGAGGCTAAGCAGCTGGTCGAATAGCTAGGGCAATTCTTTCAATATCTAGACAGCTGGACTATGGTCTTCTAAAAATGTCTCCAAATAGTAACAGGCATGGCTTTAACATCTGAGAGATACAGAATTTAAAAGAGTTGTTACACAGACCAAGGAGACTTAGATGATCATGGACTCAGTGTTCTGGATTTGTCCTAAGAGACTCTCTGTACTGTGGAGGCCAGGAGGAAACAGGCTAGAGGAAACAAGAAGAGAGAAAAATTAAGTGAAAAAAATAAAATAAGGTGTTTGACTCCTAGCTTTCAAAAGAATACCTAATGATGTCATGTGGTTTTGGAACTTCCAGGGGAGCACAACAAACAAGAAATTAGTTGTTCAGAGCCTGCTTCTTTTATGTCTATAAAATGATATCTCTGAACAGTTGCTGATGGTGTCAAACTATTCCCCTGACATCAGTGGCATTCTGATTTAAGGTGTCAATACATGGTTTCTTAGGAGGTCAAAACCTGGAAGGAAGGATCTTGCATATTGCCTGAAGTAAAGTTTCAAACAGACCTGCACAAATTTTCTCCATCAGAACAATTTTCTGATGGAACTTGCAGTTTTTGTAAATTAATATGTTTCATGGAGATATTTCAATTAGATTTTATGTCTTCCAGTTGCACTGAGAATTGTTTCATATTGCTTTGCCCAGACTGAAATATTTCATTGAACTGAGGGACCTAAAACATTTCATTTTAAAAACTTCTTAAAATTGGCCAGATTTCTTTGGGATGCTGGAACCCTCTTGTTCCTAAGGACTGGCCTCTGCAGAACTGTTTTTTCTATAAGACAGTATGACAAAGCTGACAAATATGGGCAATATCTCAGTGACATAATGCTGAGTGCATCATGCAAAATCTAGTACCTCTACAAAACTTGAGAATTCCTGGTCAGCTTGAAATTTTGACCATCGATGACTTTCATGGACTTAGGCCACTGTCTGACAAAAACTGAAGCATGCAGTTAACATCAGATGTGGATGCATCCCATTACATTCAGCTGCATATGCGTTACACAGGTGCAGCAGAATGGATATGTATGTTGGTATGTTAAGGCTTTAGTGCCTTGAGTAATTACACTCTTTTAGCAACCTCTTTCAGTCTAACTTAAATATGATGACAATCAAACACTATGAATACCATAGATTTTCAGGCCTGAAGCAAGAATTGAAAAGAAGCTATCCTATACACTGGAAATATGTTATTATAGGAATTAGATGATATCCAAGGATCATTGTTCAGTACTTATTTTTCAAGAAATATCACTTTCCAGATGCTAAGACTGCACAGGCATTTACCATTGTTAGGAAACCTTCCGTTAAGAAACCTCCCTGTCCTTCAAACTATCCTCTAAAATACCTCATACCTTTTCCTGTTTTGGACCATAGAGAATTCTTTGCACTGGATCCTTAGCTCCTATGAACAGAAGTAAAATGTTATTTCAGGTCTCTTTCACTAAGTAGAGAATCTAGTCTTCAGAAATGTTGTAGGACTAATTCAAAGTAACTGAGATTTTCATTTAGTATAAGCCATCTGAACACACCATCCTAGCATAAAATGGTTCTGTGAATCACTATAGCCAATCTGTCTGAGGTTTGTTCTCATTTGTAAATAAGTTGTCACTGATGTAATGCATGCCGTTGTCAAATTCCCTTATGTATAAAGTATAAATATTGGCAGTTGTTCAGTATGAATGGATATCTAATAGATATTAAAGAAAGCAAACTCTGGAGAGAAAGTGGTTTTTTCAAAGCTCTGCTATAACTTTGCAATAAGAGAGGGTTTTTTTTACTTTTTTCCTTTATTTTCTAGGATTAAAAAAGAATCTGTTCTGTTTACTGCCTAGCCATTTACATGCTGGCTTTGGATTTTCAAGAAGACGAAAAGTCTGTTTCCATTAGCACTAAAACCAAAGAGAGGCTTTCACCCTAGAAATGTCAGGCACCATTACTTTCCGTAGAGTCTGAAAGCACTGCATCTGTTGATGTCAGAAATGGGCAATATGTCTATCCATAGAAGAGCAATGAGGCCTGTGAAAAGAATTTGTAAAAAGCCAGGTAAAATTGTTTTCATAGATGGCAAGTATCAGCACTGGTAAGAAAAATACTGAATTTCCCTTCCTTAAGAAAGAAATACATGACTAAAAGAAGCCACTTGAGCCAAGTGATTTATTTTGGGGGAAGGAAAAGTAAATGCTTTGTATGATTGAGGCAATGTGATTTCCAAAGTTTGTGGCACACTTCAGATGCAATAGATGAACACCATATTGGCATGTGATATTCCACTTCAAACAGCACTTCAAATAACTAGTGTTGACTTGAGCTAAATTATTTTGTTGTTGTTGTATACTCCAAAATGCATTTTTTCAGAAAAATATTATGCATAAGAGACAGATGTTAAACTTAAATGATTATGAGAAAGTACCAAATGAATGAAATGCCAGAATTGTTAACATGTGAAATTAACCATATGAATTTTTTATTATTTAAAACAATTCTCATTCACATAACAGACTCGCCTTAACTTGGATAGAGGTATTAATGTATCTAAGTCTTTGCAAAAGCACTCTACATGCATTTTCAACCTGTATTCAACCAAAAATCTATGCATGTATCCTTGTGTTCTCTTTCATCTGGCCTGGACGCTAAGGAGTAGCTGTTATGTACATCATTTTTTCACTGAGACCATATTCTTCTCAATAGTCAGATGCCTTATATGCATGAGTTTTTATAGATTCTGTGTCTGAAAATAAGCCAATGTGGACTAATCAGGTCAAAAATTATGTGGTCCAGCAACATATACCCTCAGATCTGCTCTACTATTTAAACATGTTTTAAAACGTAGTCTATATCAACATAATAACATTTTCATGTATTTGGGTTTGTGCTGGTTTTGGCTGGGATAGAGTTAATTTTCTTCATAGTAGCTAGCATGGGGCTATGTTTTGGATTTGTGCTGGAAACAGTGTTGATAACACAGGGATGTTTTCGTTATTACTGAGCAGTGCTTACACAGAGTCAAGGCCTTTTCTGCTTCTCACACCACCCCACCAGCAAGCAGGCTGGGGGTGCACAAGAAGCTGGGAGGAGACGTAGCCAGGACAGCTGACCCCAACTGACCAAAGGGATATTCCATACCATATGACATCATGCTCAGCATATAAAGCTGGGGGAAGGAGAAAGAACTGGGGGGACATTCAGAGTGATGGCATTTGTCTTCCCAAGTAACCATTACACGTAATGGAGCCCTGCTTTCCTGGAGATGGCTGAACACCTGCCTGCTGATGGGAAGTAGTGAATGAATTCCTTGTTTTGCTTTGCTGCTGTGTGCAGCTTTTGCTTTACCTGTTAAACTGTCTTTATCTCAACCCACGAGTTTTCTCACTTTTACTCTTCCAATTCTCTCCCCCATCCCACCGGGTGGGGAGTGAACAAGCAGCTGTGTGGTGCTTAGTTGCTGGCTGGGCTTAAACCATGACAGGGTTGAAAACATTAAAAACCCACAGACATACATGGGAAGGCTGGTATTTTTCACAGCTATTAATTACTATTATAAATTTCTTTTATTCAGTAAACTGAACTGACAGTGATTTTATGTATATACCCATATCTGTTGTAAGTACATCTGATGACTGTAATTGCCATCATGGCCATGAGTCATATCAAAAAGGGATTTTTTTCAAAGCTGTGAAATTCATTCTCTTCAACTGAATTACAGACACTTCATTTTAAATATAGGCTTTGCTTGGAAAATTCTTGTAACACAGCTCTGACCACCCACTCAATAGTTTTTATTAGTTCCGAGCTTAAAATAAACATAGTAAAATGAAATTCAGAAATTAATAAAATGAAAGGGTAATGCCAAAAGACAAGACACCCCTGAGAGTTCAAATAAAGACCTAATCTAATCTTTTTTTGCAGTCATTAAAGATAGCATGATATGGGACACAAGACCACAGCCCTGGTAATCAGATTGTTGAGACGAAGAACTAAAATACCTATTATCATGTGTGCAAAGGACTCTCTGGATTGTGCCAGGAACATTCCTCAATTGTCCCATAAACTCTTAGCATCTCTCTTTATAGTCTAATGGGGAGAGAGAATCAGATTATGCAGATATTGGACCCACTACCTATATATTAAAAGTTGCATTTACTTCACAAGGCCTGGATTTCACTCACTGTGTCTAAAACCCCTAGAAAAAGCTATTCAGGACCTTGGGTAAACATTGCTTAAAATTATGGAACCTCTCAGTAGGGTCATTTAAAAAAAAACATGTCATGAATTCACAAGTGCACTCTGTGTTGAAATTATTATGGTAATTGAACTGTCATCATAGTGTTGTCAGTGTGCATCTGTGTCTAATTGAAAATACATTTCATTGCAGTTTTAGCCATAAACAGCATGTGAAAAGCCTTTCTTGGAGGACCGGGGGATGGGTTCTGCAGCTTTTGGTACTTTTTTTGGTTTGGGTGTGAGCTGTAACCAGGAACACCGGAAATGAGAAAGCAGAATAATTAAATGAGTAAAATTAGCCATATACTTATGAATTTCAAGAAACTTTGGGTTTAGCTGAATCTTAAATTGATTTTCCTGTCACTAATACTAGCATTGATCAGAGCAGGGAAAATTTATTAACAATTTTCCATTGTAGATCATTTTAAAAGAGTTATGTACTTTAGGCCTGAATACCACATGCAATATTTCATAGCAGAGCAACCCATATGCTACACATCTCTGTTAATCTGTCAAGTGAAAATGTTAAACCAGGAGCAGATGAGAAGAATAGATTTATTGTGACAACATATTTTGGATTCCTTCTTTGCTTTTCTCACCTAAAAACTTCTACATGCTAGATATTATTGTTAGGTAAATACATATTCATGCCTCTATGTCCTTTCCTGGTGAGAATTTTTCTGCTCTCGACGAGACCCTCAGCAGAGACTGCCCAAATCACCAGTTCAATATTCATTACAGGTCATCTTATATGTAATGAAATATTTATTGCTAGCTCTAAAGAAACAGAAATTAATTGACTAGATGGTAAATATAAACATAAGTCTGCAGGGAAAGAGATTGGAAACAATTGTGGGTATTGCTTTAAACTCTTGTTACAAATTAAAGTTATAGAAAGCTGGCATACTGCCATAAGAAAGTTTTGGCTCACTCACACAGCCAAAATTACTTAACTGTTAAATCTGAATAAAATCATAAGTATCGATGGATTTGTGTCAGTGGATGTATCTACGGAGGTCAGAAGGGAGCACATGCAGGAGGGTCTCAGCCTTCTAGCTTGAGGACCTAACCAGAGCATGGGTTGTTGGCAGTCCATGTGCCCTTGTCTACATCTTTGCTGACTTAGCTGAATTTAGGGCACAGCCTAGGTTCACATACTTGTCCATGAGCCTGCAAACAGTCCTGGTTTCCCCAGCTTAGGCACAGACCATGTGAATGTCAAACCCCTAGTCGTGATCACAAGACATAGCCAGTGTGGTCAAAATTCCTATTTTATGGAGCCCATTTCTGGTTGTAATATGAAAAAAAAACCCACTATTATTTTATCATCAGGCAGCTTCCTGTTCTCATGTAAAGTTATCTTGCTATAGCTGATGTGAAACAAAAAGGGTGCGTGGCCATCCTTGCAGCAGTTAGCCAAGAAGTCTTCTCTTGCCTACCAGAAACCTGTGGAATCCTGCGCTTCTTTCTCTCATGTTACCGATGTTTGGCTTATTAATTTCTGTTAAAAAAAGAGGTTTTTTTATTATTTTCAGTTTAGCCTCTGTTTAAGGAGACAGGAACATTCTAACTGAAGAGATGGACAGGGTCTTCAGTACCAGTCTTTCTCAACTGCATGTAACCAAGCAATGAAATGCACAAGGCACATGTTGACCATCTTGATTCATCACTCAGCATTTCACTAAGCCACTCGCTTATCGTGCACTGATGTGCTTGATTAAGACCAATTGCCATTGCTGTGATGACTTTTAGACATACCTTCACTCTTCCATCCATCCAGAGAGTGAAACTATACTTCCGCGATCACCACTTAGTTCCTCATCAGTCAGTCATGACTGTGGGCTTTATTAGTGCAAAATAATTCTCTCATCCTCTTGTCTCCTGACATCACTTTCCCCTCCGGTTTAATGGTGGAAAGCAATGAAGAAGTAGTATAGATATAGCGTGTGTCGGATAATTGTGGTAGCTACCAGGCAGCCAGATCATCAGACCTTTCACAGAAGGAAATAGAATTACTGATACGAGAAGGCTGATATCAGATGAAGATGCTTTGTCTAGGAGAATCAAAATGAGCTTTTACAGGTTGAGAAGAAAGATAGCTGATGAAAATATACACTAGAGAGCATCCATAAGCCTGCTGAGGAATATACAAACAACAAACAAATAATGAAACCAGATGTTAAGATTTATACATAAATTGTTACCAGCTCTATGAAGCCTACATATGTGGTGATATTGGAATATTGCTGTATTTCCATCCCACCATCTATTTTCTTGACATTTTTTTCAGATAGATAAAACCCTTTTTCTAACTCTTAGCACCAAAGACATACTTAAATATTGGCTGTTACTAGAGAGTTTTTTGGAGAAAAATAAGACAACAGAATACCAAACTCCACATTTAAGCACTCAGAAATTAGAAAATTCTGAAATGAAGTCTACTACTTAGGTAGTGGTCCTAAGTCCATTAATTACAATTAACCACTTAAGTACATAATATTGAATTTAAAAACATTGGTTTTGATGTGCATGATGTACACACACATTAAAAGCAAAATGTCTGTTCTGCTATCCAACCAAATTTTAAGATTCTGAATGAGTTTGGTATAGAGAACAACCATATTTTTATAAATATTACATCTTTGATATTTTCATGGATATTTCAGAATCAAGGTCCTTTAGTAAACATATTATCTCTTGCACTACTTTATTCATCCCCCATTTTTATGGCTTGCAGCTTTAAGTACTATAATGGTATAAAGTACACAGTGCAAGATGGTGCAAAATTATTTTAGTGTGGCCAAGATTTTTACTTAACATAAAAAATGTAATAGGGTCTACCAGGCAGGTTTTTCTCCATAAGTTCTTTGGTAACATATTGCTGAAGAGACTAACAAATGATCCGATAGTTGCTAAACTTTCTTAAGAAAAGGTTGGTGTCTCCATATCTGTGCATAAAAGAGTACAAACAACAACTACAGATACAGGTAAACTGCATGCATGTTTAAGCTTTGCTTATGGTAAAGACTCAGGATTTAGTTATATAGTGTATTCCAAAAAGTCAGACCTATCCTTGTTTCAAGTCTATACAGCATTTATCACAAAAAAGTAATGGTGTACTTGTTCTGGATGAGGGATTCATGAAGGGACTGCTGCTCTGGTACCTCAGCTATCGTGTACATACTCCAACAGGGCTGCAAAGCAGTAGCAGAATGTCACTGAGTAGCTCAGGACAAAGTAGTGAGCGTTTCTGGAAGTGCTTATAGCTAAACAAGGACAGTACCACTGACTGGTGGTTACTGATTATGCAGAAAGCTAAACCAATGCCTGTGTTAAACTGCATAAAGAATGGAAAGTGAAACATTTTAGACCATCTAATTCAATGCAGAAAGAATGCTGAAAACATGAGAATGGGTGAAACAAAAAATTAAAGAGAAGATGAACATAATGCTAATTGATATTTAAATTCTTGATTTGATGTGCAGCAGCTGTAAAAAAGGTGACAAGTTACCATCTTGTACTGAAAGTACTAAATATTGTATGTGGCAAGGTTTTGGTAACAGGGGGACTGCATGGGTGGCTTCCATGAGAAGACACCAGGAGCTACCTCCATGTCAGACAGAGTTAGTTCCAGCCAGCTCCAAGATGGACCCACCAAGATGGACTCAACTCAAAGCTGAGCCCGTAAGAGATGCTGGTGGCGCCTCTGTGATAACATATTTTAGAAAAGGTAAAAAACACTGTATAGCAGCTGTGACAGAGGAGTGAGAATATGAGGGAGAAACAACACTGCAGACACCAAGGTTAGTGAAGAAGGAGAGGGAGCAGGTACTCCAGGTACCGGAGCAGAGATTCCTGTGCAGCCCTTGGTGAAGACCATGGTGACGCAGCTTGTCCCCCTGCAGCCCATGGAGGACCACAGTGGAGAAAATATCCACCCCTGCAGCCTGTGGTGAAGACCATGGTGACCCCCACAGAGAACCCCACAATGGATCAGGTAGATGTGCCCTGAAGGAAGCTGCAGCCCATAGAGAGCTGTGGTAGTGCAGCCCCCAGGGCCACCCTGAGATCTCAGGATAAGCCCTATTGTGCTGTTACCTTGGTCATAAGTGCAGTGACTTGGGTGTCAGACACTCCCTGGCCACACCTGGGCCATCTGCTGCCTGAATTGTATACCAGAATTACTCAGCACCAGTTGTGGCCAGAATGTAAAATACTGACCAAAGCCAATCACCTCGAGATCCTGTAAATAGCAATCCAAAAGGAAGACCTTTTGAGCTCTCCAGGACCATAGCAGGCTGCGTGACCCCTGAGCTGGGACGCCTCTCAGGGTAGATTTTGTGAGGATTGAAGGATCGTCCATCGATGATTTCCACGAGGACTCAAAGGCCTGATTTCGCAAGGTTCACCAACCATCCGTTGATGAATGCCAGCACATAAAAGTGAGTAATTCATGAAACTCACAAAAAGGGAAATTTTAATCACAGGTTAACCTCTCTGTGTGCATGTGTGTGCAATTTGATTCAGAACTGCTTGTCTGTTGGTCTGTCTGTCTGTGTGCAATTTGATTTAAAGCTGTTTGTCAGTCTGTCTGTATGTGCGTGATTTGATTTAAACCCCATCTGTGTGTGCAACCCTGCTGTAAGTTTCGGGTAACCCTTGCCATTCTCGAATCTTTAACTAAGTTGCTATTTTAATTGCAACAAATTCCATTGAATCGCTCTGTTAAATTAGCTGATGCTTAAGTGCTGTTAAGAATTATATAACCTAATTTTGTGATCTATCTCAAAAATATTAATAAATCCTAAATTGCTGCTAAACCAAAACCATGTAAAAAAATCACATTCGCGACAAGAGCCCATGGCAGAGCAGGCTCCTGGCAGAAGCTGTGGCCTGTGAAGAGGAGCCCACACAGGAGCAGGTTTTCTGACAGGACCTGTTTCTCCATGGGGGACCCACACTGGAGCAGTCAGTTCCTGAAAGACTGTACCCTGTGGAAAGGACTCATACTGGAGCAGTTCTTGAACGACAGCAGCCCATGGGATGGACCCACATTGGAGCAGTTGGTGAAGGACTGTATCCCATGCGAGGGACCCCACACTGGAGCAGGGAAAGAGCATGAGGAGGAAGGAACAACAGAGAGGAAGAGTTATGAACTGACTGCAACCCCCTTTCTCCATCCTTCTGTGCTGCTCGGGGGGAAGAGGTAGAAGAGTTGGGAGTGAAGTTGAGCCTGGGAAGATGGTGGGGGAAGGAGGGGGGCATGGGTGGAAGCTGGGTTTAGTTTTGGTTTTATTTCTCACTATCCTACTCTGTTATTAACTGGCAATAAATTAAATTCTTTCCCCGAGTCAAGTATGTTTTGCCCAAAACAGTAAATGGGGAGTGATCTCCTTGTCCTTATCTCAACCCATGAGCTCTTTCATTGTATTTTCTCCCCCTGTCCTGCTGAGGAGGGGGAAGTGATTGAGCAGCTTTTTTGGCACCTGGCGGCCAGCCAAGGTCAACCCACAGGTATATGCAAAATAGTAATTAGCTCTCACTCTGAGAAGCCATTTTTGTTATGCCCTAGAGAAATATGGCTATGAATTGAGAGTAAGGGGATTCTAAAAAAACTAGCTCAGCTTCTCTGCATGAGTGGAATGACAGGAGTCTTCAGAGGAAAATGTGAGGTGGCATTAGTGAAGTATCTATCCCACTAAATGTTACTATCAAATAAAACTTGATGAGCTGCTTGTGATTGCTCAATAAACCAGACTAGGAGACTACTATTTAAAGGAAAAGAGAACACATAAGAAGAATGTATAAACTTATTGTATAAACTTATAGGTCTGATGAATAAACAAATCATCTGTTGTGACACCAGTTAGGTACTGTTTATGTAATTAAGACAAAATTGGAAATATATTTTGGAATCTGTTCACTTAAAGGGAGTTATTAATTAGTTTGTGCTTAGGAATGGTTTGCTTTAATTTGTTGGGAAGAAATTTTAATCAATCTTTTCTACTTACTTTTTGCAAGAAACTTTTCTGCCAACAAAAAAATCAAGAAAACCCACGAGTCTCTTTTTATTTTCTTTTTCACACTAGCTGTCACATATGTAAGAAGATAATAAATAGGTAAAGGACTGGTCAGGTTATGCACCTGAGCGCAAATAGGCAACTCTGAAAGAATGACACATTGTCTAGAAATGATCTTGGTGGAAGTAACAAATCTGAAGTCTTCTGTAAAGATACTACAAATGACACAAATAAGCTTCAGCAAGTAAAAAAACTACCTCCTACATTCAGATTGGATCTATTCTTCCTTCTGAGGAGGTCAATAAACATCCACTGCTTTCAGAGCCCGAGGGAAACTCTTTCCTCTAATGAAGGAGCAGAACTCTCCTCTCACACATGTGTACAAGCAGGCATCCACATGTTTCAGCAACCCAAAGTTATGAGAAGTCTTGGTTATTTGTGATCTGACAGAAGTTACTCAGTCTCCTGGCACCCAAGCTCTGCAGGTACCAAGTGCAGACGACGATACTTGTCCTCACATCTCTATACTATGAGGGCAGATGCATAAGTAACTATGAGGCTTTTAGTTACTGCCGTGAATCAGGCCAAAAATACCAGGTTGTTATTCCCAATTCCTGCTTTTTGGCTTTATTTCTCATTTGAGAGGTAGCAAATATCAAAACCCCAACCTGCACAGTGACGCTAAGGTGCGTTGGGTGCCCTGGGCTCACCTCCTGCAGGGAACACCTGCAGGTGCTCTACCTGCCAAAGGTTACAAGCAGAAGTACTGTACAAGTGCCATCAGCTCCACATGCTCCATCACTGTATGCAAACATCTGCCAGCTCCTTAGAGAGCCACAAACCCAGGGATCAGTAGATTGCTGCCCAAAATGAAAGGGCAAAAGATTGTCACTAAAAGCAAAACAGCTCAATAGATCTAACTAACTCTGATAATCTTCCTTCTAATTTGGTGAGTTTCACTAACAGCTTTCCTTTACCTTTTTTTTCCTGATGATATCACACACAAAAAAACCATTTTTTTATATATATGTTTGTATACTTGAAGTAATGACACCACCTCTGGTGTCAGCTTGGAGGAATCAGCTGAAGAGATCTGCATCAGCTCACAGGGTCTCGGGCTACAACATGAGACAAATGATAGCAGGCTGGGCAAACATCACTTAGGAAAGGTTTAGGTATAGTTGATCCTGCTGAGGAGATGGGCAGATGTTCTCTGGAGGTTATCTTCAGCTGTGTTTTCTAAGATTTTGGGAAATGTAGTGGTAACATCCATTTCTCACTAACAAGGAATATTTGGGCTGTACAAGGACAGTGAACAGCCTGAAAGTGAAGATATTATCACTGGTGAATGATATGCCTATTGAAAATCCAATCTGTAGAGAGCCTGTGACTCTAACTCTTCTTAGTGAACTTTTTATTTAATTTTAGCTACATTTTATTTTTAAAACTCAATTCACTCATAGTTAAGTAGCTCACATTCTAGGTTTGTAAATAGCTTTTCTGGTAAATGCAGAAATGATGCTGGCAGCAAGCACCCACCTTCAATGTTTTGATTAGTTCTGCTTGGCTTCTGTTGTCAGTTGACTGAATGTATGATTGTGCACATTAAATAGAGTAATGTCTTTATGGTGACTTGGCAATTATTTAACCCCTACATTGTACCCCAAACTCCATCTTTCCCAGATAAATAAAACAAATCCATCATTATCCATCCAAAGTAAGATGAAATTATTATCGCCTACATATAATTCATAGAAAGACATAATAACACACTTTTAATATGCTTCAAGTTGAACTTGCAAATGCACATCCTGCTGTGGAAAAAACTCCATACAGACATTTTATGCTGGTTTTCAGGAGGTATTGCTGTTCAAAAGAACTCAAAGTCTGTTGGATCTGTAGATATTCTGAGTCTCGAAATCAAGCCCCACTTACTGTGATACCAGTAAAGGAAAGGAGAGGATGAATTCTCTAAATTTTCCTGCAAAGGGTGCAGAGCTATTCAGTTATTTGTAAAATGTTGGGGTTTTTTTCAACCCCAAATGTTGGGTTTTTATTCAGTGGTGGATAGACTAGTTCCTCAAGATTGTGGGGTGGAGGGAGACAGACCGTGACTTCTTGTATGTCACAGCAATCAGAACATGACTTTTAGTGTTCCTCTGTGCTGAAATAATGTACAAAAAAGAAAACATGGGTAAAATGTAATATATTTATGACATGTACCAAGCTATGGCAGGGCAGCTGGGACTAGATGATCTTTAAAGGTCCCTTCCAACCCAAAACATTCTGTGATTCTATGATTTCTGAAGTATCTTCACAATTTTTCTGAACTCTTTTGCAGATAAACCCTCAGCTTGAGCCTTGTAGGTGTGCTGGTTCTAGGAAACCAGGCACACAAGGATAGTGACACTGTGTCACTGAGACACTTCATTTGTACCTGAGCTGCAGTGCTCATCTTGGAGCTCCCTGATCACTAAATGAAGAGAGGGAGGAAGCCTCTCCAAAACCAGGAGATCAATTTTGTGTCTGGGGAGGCTGACATATTAAATTTGATGAATAAGAAAGATAGTGTGTTTGGTCCTGTTTCTCTCTTGCTTTCCTTCATGTTTGCTTACATTTTCAGGCCATAATTAAAGCATTGATTGAAATAACTTGGGGTTTCATAGAGTGCTGGTCCAAATGCAGAAACTATTTTCCATGAGCTATGTTGACAGTTCATTCAAAAGAACTGAGTGATGAAAGGACTATTCATTCTCTACATCAGGTTAAACTTATCTGGTCCATCTTTCATCTGCCTACTGAGTTTATTAGGATTTCATAATAACTGAAAATGAGTTTATTAAATTAATTCAATTAGAATTGGCAACAAAAGTGTTTAAAACTTTCTTACCCTTCCTTTTGAAACATTCTGTCAAAATAAAGATCAGTACTACAAAAATGTATCTGTAATATTTTAATAATCTGTCAAAAATAATCTGTGTTCTTCCAACAATCTTTGAAGTAGCTATAGCACCTACTGCTACCCAATTACTTTGTGTAGGTGGGCTCCCAGACTGTGCACAGACTTGTTGAGGACAAGTAGATGGTACCTGTGCTTTGCAATTCTCCTTGGGTGTATTTGCCTGCAGGACTGGTGCTGTGTCTCACGTCTTCGAGAAATGCAACTGTTCCAGGAAAGGTGTATTTCCAGTTTATCACTGTTGCTTTAAAAACTCAGAATCTAGCAGCAATATGAAAAAAAAAAATTCACTCTTTGTCAGTGTTCATTTTGATGCTTTTTTGGAGATGTGGCAGCTATTTGCAATCAGGCAGCTCAGTGCAGTTGGAAATATTTAACTTCCAGAAAGTAGAAGTTCTGGGCTCCTGTGGAGTCCTAAAGCCTGAAGCTAATATATAGGCCCCAACATTACTTTCATTTAAGTCACTGGCAAAATTCCCATTGACTTCAAGTGAAGCAGGACTGGCCCAGTTTCAGAGAAGGAGTATTATTAGGTTTAACATTTGAAGCCCACAAACATAAGGAGCAGACTTAACATTATCGTGATTGAGCATTTTGTTTTCAAATGCGTTTGACAGTATATTCAAACAAAGAAATGTGGCTTATCTTTTAAACTTTCAAATTGCTGGGTTGAGCAAAATGGGAGCTGCTTTCAATTAAATAATGCAATGAAAAGTATTGGGACAGAATTGCATTTGGCAGAAGAAAATACTGTATTTATTTCATTGTAATCCAGTCATTGGTTTATGGCTTCAGAGTCCTCAAGTAAATATCTTAAATCCACATGATGTTCTTGCATGTTCTAGCAGATTTTGCATTTGGGTCTCAGAGTTAGCTGAAAGATGTGTTAAAACTCATGTAACCCGGCAGCTTCCTGTCAGCCACCCATCTGAGAAGCCTCAGAAGTGCTAGTGATTACAGTGAGGTTTTGGATGAAGCTAAGCACCAGAAATTGGCTCCAGATATGTCCACTACAGAGGAGAAGACCAAGTGAAATGCAACAGAAATTTCCCACAACAAACTAACCAGAAACACTTTGGAGCTTTCTGACATCACAGTTGTGAGAGAAGTTCAGTTTCAGGGGCATGTGGGTAAACCCCAGAGCTAAAAGTGTTGCCAGGATGAAAGACTGCTCTAACCAGCTCTGTCTGTCACCGTTTACCTGAGTGATGGAGTTTCTTAGGCATTGTCCTACCTATTGTATCCTGTGGAGGGTTGCCTACTCTTCAGCTGCGCAAGTGACACCACCTTGTTGCAGAGCCTGTGCTAATGAAAGGGCAAAAGAGATGTGCGCCAGGTGCTACTGAGGACAGTGAATTGGATCTTGTTTTGGGTGTAAGTATGGTTCAGCAGGAGAGAGGAGGGGGCTGCAGGCTTCCCGAGCCCTGCTTGAAGGCTCCTCTGGAGGTTGTGCTGCTTTGAGGCTCAGGTGGAGACTCAAGAGGTGTGGGACTGTGGGCTGGGTCCCTGGTGGCAGCAAACAGCAATGACTTCATCTCAAGGAATGGCTGGACTAGACCAGATGTGCCTGGATCTCCAGTGTCTTCATAAATAGGGATCTCAGAAGCAGTCTCTTCACCAAGCTGCCCTGTTCAGCCTCTGGTGTCTGCTTACCCAGTGTTTCTGGCTGTAATGGACTTGCTTGGGGTACAGCTAGACACAGAGCCTGGAGGACACCTTCTCCCCTAAGCCAGCGTGTTGGGATCTGTGCATGAATGAGGACAGATATGGTCAGGCTCTAACAAAAAAATACTAATAATTGAACTGTGCTGTTCCTCTATGCCTTGGATGTTGATTGAGTTTTGCTTGCTCAGTTGTGTATACATATGTATAAGACTCCTATGATGTGTTTGATTTCCTTTTGTATTATTCACATAAAAGAAACAGAGAAGATTCAAAGGCAGTTAAGAGTAAGGAAGTTATATCCTAACTTCTCAGAGCTAAGGGATTTCCAAGAATATACCATGAGAAGCTTCCGATGATGGCTTGTGAACTGCATGGGCCAAAGTGTGAGCAGGGACTTGGGCTGCCAAGGGCTCCAAATTCCCTCTTTCTGCTCTCGCAGAGACAGAGGGTGAAGAGTGACATCCCACTTTCAGAGGAAGTGATCAAGGCACCTGATGTGTTACAGGTCTGCCAGGGGCTCCAGCAGTCCAACAGATGCTTAACACTGGCCATGAGAAGACAAGAGTATGAACAATTACTCAGGATTTGCTGACATAACAAAAATACTGATTTTATAATTGGCTGCTCAATAAACAAACTTACTGCAACGTTCAAGCTTCCTACTACTTGCATGTTGAGTTCAAATTGACAGAATTAAGTGGCTCGTGATAGTACCAATAACTGAAAAAGTGTGTGATTGGTTAAAAAATGAACCCAAGTATGCTGCCAGCTGAAAGAACCTGTTTGTATTTACAGTATGGAAGATGAATCTTTTCATCCACTGCTTTCTACTACTGCAGTTGCAGATGTTGTGAGCACTGTAACTGAAGGAAAAATATTCTGCTAATTTTTATACTGACAAGCCCATTCAAATAAATGATAACCGCAATTTACCATATATCCGGAATATCTCTTCTCTGCAGACTTCGACATAGACCAGTGAGTCTTTCCTTAACCCATCGGATTTCATGTTTCTTTATCATAATACAGAGAGGACATGTACTGAGTAAACAGGTTGTTTTGGAAAGTTAGTAACTCCTGAGTTATTAGATGAGACTTTGTGCCTAAACAAACACAGAGACATAAACAAGTTAACCAGTCGTAGTCAGTTCCAGGAAGGAATCACAACCACGTAACTCATTTTGTCCACGGAAGATAAAACTCACTTAAAGAGTCATTTTCATTTCAGGGTGCGATGACAAATAATTCATTTTAAAATATATTTTTAAAGGCTTGATCCTGTTCCACTGAATGGGGTGGTTTGCTACTGAACCAAACAGTGAATCATCAGTCAGACCATTAATGAATTCTGAAAACAATTAATGCTGAATGTGTATTCCTGAATATTTAGCTATATTATACACTTTCATAATGTACATTTTGAAGTACACCTGTAGCTTCCTAGAAATATTCAGTGCCTGTAATAAGGGGAAAAAATGCTGGGAGGAAATGGATTAGTTTTTTCAGTTAAAAATGTATACTTTCTTATTGATACAGAATGTAACTGCTAGGTAATGTTTATCTTTTTTTTTGAGAATATTACAGATCTTTCTATAAAACGCCAATTTTAAATGCTGTCTTGTTATCTACAGTTGATGCTCTAACCATTCCTTTTTATAGCAACCATTTTTCAAAGGGTTTTTGAGTCAGTGCCTCAGCCTAGTAGCCATTGTCTCTTTGAACACTCTTTATTCTGCCCAGTGCCTAAACTGCTGACTATCCCAGATCTAGAAGATTAATTACCGCAATGAAAAATATTCGACCATCAAAATGGCTGCTGTCTTTGCAAGAAACTGCATTAACAGCTGGAAGTGGCCTAGCCTAGATATTGCCAGTATTAGTAATGTATTAAAGAAATCAGAACTGCATTTACCATTTAATATGTTAAAGATTCAAGAGCTGGTGGGATAAATGCATCAGAAAATGCAGTGTGTAACTTCCTTGCCTCTCTCTATGTATTCTCTTTTTCATGAACTGTTGTTTACACTGAAATTTCCTGTCTCCATACAGAAGTTATGCCACCTCTGCTGGTAAATCTGGCTACTTTAATCTGTTTATGTGTTGATCCAGCAAAAATGTGCTTGGTACATCCTCTGGTGGCAACACTTGGAAACATCACTTGGGTGTGCAAAGAACCGATTCTCCAGTTTCTGTCTTCGTGTATTAGAGCCGCCTTTTAACTGCTTAGGCAGAGGAGACCTGGTAGGCAAGAGTGTACAGAAGGAGCCTTTGGGGAGCAGAAGCAAACTCCATCCTGCCATGGGACAGGCTGCTAGCCACAGGGTTGTCCACCGCACAATTTCGGAGTGCTGATGGCACAATCACACTGCACCTCTCCATTTGCACACCTCCGTGCCATCCTGCCACCTCAAACTGTTACGGTTTTATGGAACAGAAGCAAAGTTGTGTAAGTTTTGGCTGTGATTCGTTTTCCCCAGAGTGCCCCTCATGCCTGAGGAAACTGTAGCAGCCCTTTGTGAAGCTCTGGCACTCAGGGCAGGCACAGGTGGCAAAACTCCATGCCAGGGAGGGAGGTAATATAGATGAGAACATACTCCCGGCTCTCTGTATTTAATGCAAACAGGACAAAGTAAGGATTATTGAAGCAGTTTTCCACTAGGATGGACGAGCCTGACTGAGCAAAAGGTGACAGCCTGGCTGTTGAGAAGCAGCACCATGATGTCCCCTCACCTCTCCCTGTTTCTTGTTCCCAGGCAGCCCAGGCACTGCTCCTCCCCACCGCTGGAAGCCAGAGAGCAGGACAGTGTCACTTATGGATTAATAATGTGCACAAGGAACGAAGAAAGAGCTATGAAATAGGTGTGAAATGATATTAATTTAAAATTGGCTAGAAGGTGATTGTCTGAGGAGCATGTGTAAATAGACCCTTTTCTGATCAGGAGATTTTCTGTTTTGCCCAAAACATAGTAATTTGCTTTTCTTCTTTTTTACCCTTTTAACTTCAGGAGATGGGCAACATACAAAATGTTTTACTGTACTACTTTTCATTTTGACAGCAAAGGAGGATTAGTTACTACTTAATCAGCTGCTTTCTTCCCAAGACACATTGACGAGGCCCGTGAAATTAAGCCGTGCAGATTTCTCAGTCCCGAGGAGTGGATTGTGCTGAGGGCGAATTTTTGTCCTCAGGGACGAGCCCTGGGAGGGAGGCAGAGAGGAGAGGAAAGAGGGGCATCAGGAACCACCGGGAGGTGGTGCCAGGTGGGATCGGTAACATCTGGATGTCACTTGTATCACAGTCTTCAGGTGAGATAACGGCTTCTCTGTACCACAGAGATTACAGACTAAACAAAAAAAAGTGCCCAGTGCAGAAAATAGCAGAGGTGGGCACCAGGCTTTCTTCAGAGGAGAGGACTGTTGGCAGGTGAGCTCACAGGCTTGAGATGGGTGACAAGCTATTAGGAACAAGACAAATTTCTGGGTCTCTGCTTGAGGGTGCTGCCAGGCTTGTCCCTGTCCCCAGGGAGGTGTCTGATGCCAGGACAGGGGCTGCCCTGGTGCTGCCCCTGGCTGGTCCTGGCTGAGGTGGTGGGACAGGACGGGCTGCCAGGCCCTGCCCTGCCACCCTGGGGAGCCCCCAGTCCTCATGGTGCCCTGCTGCACTACCATGTCCATACCCTGAAGGACCCAAGAGGGATGGGGACAAGGTAGGGGGACATGGTCACTGAAGCTGAGCGTGGTTAGCCTGGAGGAAAAGCTTTCTAAGGAGACAGAATTCTCACATGGGAAGCTCTCTAAAGCAGCTTAGACAAATACCCATCAGTTACCCTTGCCATCCCTGTGTTCTTACAGCAGTAACAGGCTCATGTATGGCAAGGGGAGTAAATGCTCCTGTCAAGCCTGCTTGAAGGTGCCCCATCAGACTTCACCCAAGCAGGGCCCATAGGAGGGAGGCTGAATCATTATTTTGGCTACCCCTTTACAACCCTTCTTCAGTGATCCAGGAAGGATCAAGCACTTTCATTAAGTCCTTCCAGCAGTGAAACTTCAGGCCTCCAAAAAGTCCATCAGGGCCACTGGGGTGGCTCTGCCCTTCTTTCCCAAAGCAGAGGTGATCTGACTGCAGGTACCATTGAGCCCATCCATTTCCAGTCATACCAGCAATCCCTTTTTCAAGAGACTGACTACACGGCTAGGCAGAAGCAATGTTATTTTGTAGTAACTTGTTGTAAACTATCAATAAGGAGTGCCTGCAACCCTAATATTTAATTATTTATTTGAGCATTTAAGTATTTGAACAAATATTTATTTAAACTACGTTATTAGAAGGGCAAACTATTAGACACAGTGGCTAATAGAATGTCTTACTACAGCTCTGGCAAGAGGAAAACTTGTGCAAGTCTATAACAAACACGATAAGCAGACAATAAATAGCTTCCAGGCCGTCTACTACTGCTCAGAAATAATTTGCCTGAGGTACTATGTAAGAGACAGGTCCTGAACACAGCTTTGAAGAAGTGAAGCATTTGGACCACCCCTACTGATTCTCCAGCACCTGGCAAACAAGAAATAAAGAGATATTTCTTGTTTAAAAACACATATCCTGGAGATCTGTGAGTCAGAAAAAGAGAACAGACCCATTTGTCCTGCAGCCAGAGTTGAAGGACTAACAGGAGTGAGAAAGAGTGGAAACATTTCTGTCAGATGATGCCTGAATGTGGACAGAGGTAGACTATTTACTAGATTACAAAGGTGACTCAGTCACTTCCAGAGAAGTGTTACACTTTGCCCAAATCCAATTCTTATATCATTAGATCAAGGGGTCTTACGCATTGAAGTGGGTAGAAAGGGATAAACATTTTTCACAAGAAGTGCATAAACTCTTTTATATGTCATTAATTCCCCATTTTATCTTTTTATTAAAAACTTTTAAAAGTAAAAAGATCTTTGTCACTCCCGGTGCATCCACAAAGAGATTCCTGTGTCCCTGTCAGAAGCGGTCAGCACCCTTTTTTGGCTCTTCGCTTAAGACCCATCACCTGATTGTGGTGACAGGAAAGATTCTGGATTTGTTTTGATTCATTTGTGTCCTGCCTGTTTTCCTTCTCATCTTCTCACTCAACTGCCCCCCTAATTGTATACCTAACCTGCAGGTAAACAAATGAGCAGGGACAACTTTCATCTCAGTGTTCAGCGTCAGTTCTGGCTTTCCCCCGGCAGGGCTGGAGGAGCTATTCCTTAGGTTGCTCTCTTTTGCAGTCTCCAGGGCCACTGATACTTTCTTAGACTGCATTTCCATCTTGTGTCTGGCTGAGGCACAAGCCCTGGATGTGCCAAGCCCGCTAACCCCTTGCGAGAGTGGTCTGCCTCCTATGGCCAAATGCAGATCTCAGCTGGCAAGCAGCAGGCAATGGAGTTACCCCATGTGGCAACCGTCAGCCACAGCTGTCTCTTATCCACAGCTGGTGCCTTACCCTCAGCTACAGACAGCGGCCAGATGTGGGAGGCAGCACTGGCAGGCCCCATCTCCCAGCCAGGCTGATGTTGGCAGCCACACCACTCGGCTTGTAGCACTGCAATGGCAGAGGAGCACTCTCGCAGACAGGTTGAGTGTGGGCAGCCGCTGATGCTTGCCTCTTCCTGATAAGACCAGTGCTTGCCTAAGCTCCTCTTTATGTCCTGCTGGTGGCTATTTGGCTGCCAGCATCAGGGCAGCAGTGGGCTGCTGAGCCGAGCCAAGCAGCAGACTCACTCTCTGCCCCATATCTGCTGGCACAAGGGAAGAGGCAGTACTGTCTCCTGGCGAGGTCCAAATGAGCAACTTCTCCTTCTCAGTCCATAGCAGAGTGCCCACACCCCTGTCTCCTAGAAAGCGGTTTCCCAGCAGGGAAAGAGCAGCAGAGCCCTCACGTACCATGCTCCAGGGGTGAGTTGCAAGTAGCAGCTGAAAGGCAGCTGGGAGCAACGGCCTAGGGCAAGTCTCACCAGCTTCTCCCTACAGCACAGTATAGATCAGTGTGCTGGGCTAAATATCCTCTGAAAGGAGGGGGCTCAGAGAGTGCCAAGACTCAGGTTGAGGATGGCTGTTTCTAAGCTAAGAGGTTTGCCAAGGTGCAGAGTGAAAGAGTGACTCAAGATACAAATCCCAGACACGTGCTGCCTAAATGATGCGTTGACTGTATTGGCCAAACAACATTGTATTACTGGATGCTTCACGTATTTTCTATCATGTGGCCTTGGTATTAAAGAATGACAGGAGGTTATTGAACACAATGTGGATTAATGAAGGAAATTCTACCATCTGGGTCGTTCAGGGATCAGGTGAAGTTACCCAAAGGATTCTTTCTGGTCTTAATATCAGGCAGTTTATTACTTTGCTGACATTGGTGTTACTGAGGCTGTAGTTAGACAAGACGGTAAACCTGTTTTAAGATGCTTATTACAAGATCAAAAAGCCTGTGGACATATGACACAAAACACTAAAACAACTTCAGTCTGTCAGTTCAAATTTGTTCCAAATATTTTGAATTCTTAGTACAACTTCAATCTGTCTTGACAGATCAGTTTTTAGCTCATCCTGCCCACTCTAATTTTATGCCGAATACACATCATCTGTTTACCCATAGTTGGGATAGAGCCTGGCATATATCCATATCCTGTACCCTGGCTAATTCATCATAAACATGCCCATGTCTCATTCAGATCAGATTTGTACCATGGGATGATCCAGGAGCACATAGAACTTACACTGTGGAAGCACAGCCCACGTGCTCCCTGTTGACAGAAATGGTTTGTGACAGAAAGAATCTAGGAAGAAAGTAAAAAGCATAAAAGCTGGAGGAAAGTTGGTGAACAAAGAAGAAAGAGATCTGACTTAAAAAGAAAAAAAGAAAAAAAAAGCACGTGAAACAAAAGATGTGAAAACCACACACAAAACTGCATGTAATTCAAATACAGTTGCACATAGTACCAGATGTAAAGCATTGAGAATATGGATTAAAGGTAATTCAAGACTAGGCAGAAGGTCAATGCAAGCTTCTCGACTTGATGAAGGAATTACTGGGTGAAAATCTGTGGTCTGTTTTATGAAGACCAGGCCAAATAGAGTGAACCTTTCTGCTTTAACGTTGGTTGATCGTAAGTAATTGCAAGTCACTTTGGTGAAGCAGTTTGGATTGCACATATGGACTTGAATATATTTTTACTACAGCTCTGAACCTAAGGCTGGAAACAAACAGGAAGAATGCACAGATAAAATGGGAGGGCTCTATCTGGAGGAGATGAAGAAAATCTCATTAAAATCTAATGAAAGAGAATTTAAGAGACTAAGGAGATAAAAAATACCACATGATCTCATTAAATTACTAATTGAAAAACTCTTGAGAGCAGATTTAGGCTTGACAGATTTCTAAGTCCTTTCCTTCCTCTAGCCAAAAGTCCTCCTCTCACAGGTGTCACTGTTTTGGGTGACAACAGCTCTACCCCTGCACGTAGACGTCCATCACAGCTAAAATGTCAGCTGGAATTCGTTGCTGGGAAGGAAACTGTGTTTTGATTTTTTTTCTCTCCTTCTTCTGGCTGCTAGGGAAAGGGACAGGCATAAGGAAAGTGAGGGCAACAGGAGTATCTCATCATGTGGTCTCTTGTTGCCTAATGATCTTGCCAAAATTGAAGGTATTTGGGTTCTTCCTTCTTAGAAATTGGTTGGAGAGCAGCATTATTAAAAAACTGTAAAAGCAATCTCATCTATGCATAGCTAGATGTCTTTCTATATGAAACTATTACCAAAGTAATACCAGATTGCTCTTTTCTAACTGGGTGATCAGCAAGAGGAGGTGTGCATTTGAGATCACAAAGTCTTTCCTGTTTAGACACACTGATAATGTAACCACACATTATCACTCTCTTCATTTACAGGACAATTGCCAGATACTTTCTCAAAGAGCATTCTTTTTTTTTTCTCTCTCTGAGAAATAAAAACAATTACTTAACAAACAAAGGTAGAATGCAGGTTGGTCTAGAAAGGAGCTGGAGGCTGAATGAAAGGAGAAATTTAGCTGATATAACAGAAGTCCTATAGAGTGCGACTAAAACTGGTTGAAATTTGAAATCTCGATAATTTAGGGTATTCTGACATAACTAAAATTTCATTCTGATTCAGAAAAATAGTAGAAATATCAAAAAGGACACTTTCTTTCCTTGCAGATGAAACAAAGACACATATTCCAAGGGCTTCACTTGCTTCTTACTCTTGAGACCCCAAGATTATGCACACTGTAGGCTCTTCTCTCAAGAAAAATCATCCGCCCAAAATAATTTTAGGGTTTTTGTGAATTAAAAAAAAGGGTGTTACTGTGCAGAAATGCAATGAACACCACAGTTTAGCACTCACATAAATGGACATGGGATTCTTCTCTAATTCAAAAAGAAGTGGCAATGGCAACCTACTGGTTGCATGTCCACTTCTTAAAAACAGAAAAATGTCCTCGTGACTCTGTCCCTCAGCTTCACAAATTTGACACTCACTATTATGGACAGTGAGAGAAAGTTTCTGCAGCTCGTAACTGCAAGAGACCAATTGTATCTTCCTTCTCTGCATTGACCAAATGAAGAAGGGTGTGAAATGAGCTTGTTAGCCTTTTAGTGATTAAAAACAAAGTTAATTGTGATGGAACACTAACCACAATTATGGTAATCAACTCTAAAATGAGAATGAATCCTTAATATTAGATTCAATTTTGTTAATGAGAAACTGGATCTAAGAACTGTTACTTGATTAACTAACCAAGAGATGTAAAGAAGCAGGGAAAGCCTGAACGTAATACACCACTCGAATCCTTTTGGGAAAGGGTAAATACTATAATATCAAGTAGTACACAAAAAGCAGCTGTGCTCTGCAGCCACCGACAACTAAATGCATTTGGGAAAGAACCCACACCGGCAAGGGAAGGTGTCCGATCAGGAGAAGCAAGAGGAGGTTGTAACTTGGAGCAAGCAAACAAAAGCAACATGATACAGGTGTCAAGAGGCCTTGGAGGGAGGAGGCAGAGTTCAAATGTAAGGGACATGGTAAATGATCTATTAATCTGCCTTTATAGCGATGCTCATTTGAGGTTCTGCAGGTGCTGCCTTTGCATAAACCAGTAATTTTCACAAATCTTCACAAACTTCACTTATTCCCAGACTGCGAACACAGATAACAGGGACCTCTGAAGCTGGGTGTCTGAACTCAAGCAATACCAGCTTTCCAGGTGGTGCCAAAGGCCTTGAAAGCAGAGGATTTTTTTCCCTATCCCATTCTTGGCATTTCAGCACAGCGAGCACCTAGGAAGGGCTGCCCATCATTGTGCCTTGGGGAAATCCTGTGAGAAATGTGTTTATGCCAAACAGGTATGTAAACATCTGCCCATGCAGTGCACACTTAGGCTGGGCTGTCCTATTGTTCAGGAAGATGTGTGCATTGCTTTAACATAATAAATTATTACCTTATCATTATTATTACGAAGGAAGCCCTTGGGGACTATACCTGAGCTCACAGTGCTCTCAGCTTTGTGTTTCCTAACAGCACCAATTGCATTAAAATCAAACAGATGAGCTCCATTTTGCAAATAAGAAGCAGCAAAAAACAGTGGGACTCCCTGAAGAGTTGGAGGGAAACCAGCACCGGGACTCATGATGCTCCTTAAAGCCACTGGTGGCTCTGCTGCCGCTGGCCCCATCACCACAAATATCTCCGATGCAACTGCAGTGGTGCCAGGAGAGTGGTGCCCTGAGCCGTGGATGCACTCAGCACCTGGACATCGTAGCCACCCTTACTCCCGGGGACATCACTATCACAGCCTGACTTGCCGCTGTCTTTGTTGTGGGTTACTGTTGCTTCATGGCACCACATGACCCACTTAATTGGAATTTGTGAAGACTTATGTAGTGACAATTTGGATTTGATTTCCAGTGTGTATTTGTGAATTTTATCTGAGTAGATGTGATCTCGACAAATGGCTTAATCTACAGTTTTTGTTCTGTTTTTAAGAGAAACCAGCCTCAATTTTTATGCATGTACTTTTTCTTGCAGAGTATCTCTTTGCCCACAGATCCCTCCTTGAACAAGGGGCATAGGTCAGAAAAAACAGATGCCAAATCATGATGCAGAGAGAGATACACAGATGCGAATTTTCTTTGTTTGCCTTTTATGCTGGGGAACAAACTCTGCCTGAAGCTCTATAGCATGCAGACATCTAGTGGCTGGATAATATAGTGCAATTAAACATCTTTACAGGAAACCTGTAAAAATTTTGCACAGTCACATCATCATCTGAAGGCCAGATACCTTGGGTCCTGTTGAAAACAGATTCTTTGGCTCTGCAAGTCCTTTTTTCATTCATTATGGCCCTAGTCACGGGTATTTTGACATGCTCTGGCCTCGCATGTTTCTAGGATTTCATTTTAAATTGTGTGGAACTGGGGTGGTCAAAACATAAAATGCCAAGAAATCAGGAAGGTTCAAAATGCTGCGGCACATCTGCTAAATCACAGCCTATAATTTCACACTGAGACTCATGCACTTGATAATCATTACTGGCTTCCCTGCCAAGTGCACACAGCTCTCAGGGTTTTTTGTGTTTGTTTTTGATTTGTCTCTTGAGTAAACATCTCCTTATCTATGTGAATTACTACATGTTTCTAAGCCATGAATAAATCTTTCCGCTACCTTTGGTTTGCATTTTCTTCTTGCTTAGCCACACGTATGATTATCCAACTACAGAGACCAAGCTTTTTCCTAATTATGATTCAAGATAATGAAATTCACTTCCAACTGACCTATAGTGCATCAAAAAAAATCTGGTATTTTCACGACATGAGGTTAAACACACATTTTCCAGAATTGCTTTATACCTGCTATTTAAAATACTGCTGACATAGTGCATCATACGCAGTTGTATGTGTTTCACTGACTTACCATAGCTTTCATCTGTTTCATGCTCACCACTGTCAGATGTTTACATGGGAGGCACTTCAGAAAGCACTGTTTGTAGTGTATATTTGTATTAAAGCCTAAGGGATGCATGGAGTTCATGTCTATGTAAGATCAAGATGTTTTTGTCTCCATCTCAGTCATCACCTTAAATACTAAGCACGAGAGTTGCTTATTCGCTTGAAGCTCCAGCCTTCTCAAGTGCTTCGCTTTTTAAAAGAATGGCATTTGTGTTATTCCTTTATTGTCTTCCGGGGGGGGGGGCGGGGGAGAGTAACCCAACACAGGGAATGTAGTGAACAGTCAGAGTTTGGGATAAGGATTGGTGTGTGCTGCCCAAGGAGGAGCAGCCAATTCCCTGGCACTGGTGGGAGAGGGGCAGGAGAGCAGCAGACTCGGGAACAAGGCTTGCCAGACGTGGTTTCTAATCACTGATTTGGGAGCTGGCTGTGAGTTAGTCAGCTGGTTTTACCCAACCCAGAATGGACCACTTCCAACACAATAGAGTTGAGATGGAAATAGAGAAGGAATATTTCCAACCACATCCCTGCTAGAGAAAAAAATACTTAAGGAAGTTTCATTATGCTGTTTTCACTTCATGCATGTCTTTATGCTTTCGTTTTTCTTTGTTATTCAAGGCTTAAATAGCTCATTGTGTACTTTATAGGGCAAAATATTCTCAAGTTTATCTAATATTCTCAGGCCCCATCTTCAGTTGTTTGCCTGATATATGGGGAGGAGAAGGGCCTCTTTGGATCAACATGGGGTCAGGCTCTGGGGCAGACCAAGCAGAAATGAAGAGATGCCACTGCCTCTGCACACAGCATGGTAAGAACACTGGTGAGAAGGATGTGAAGATACTGGACAGAAGGGTCACAAAAAATGACCCAGCAATGAAAAACAAACCTTGCAATAGAAGTCATCATCTCAGCAATTTTATCAGGGAGAAGACTGAAGAGGTGACCTGACTGCTGAGTCAATGCTGGGTTTTAAGTTTGCAGATAAGGTCATAACAAGTTCTCCTGGACAAGGACCACATGTGTTGCAGAGCAATGTGAAGAGTGTCTCTCTAAAATGGCTGACTGCTGAGTCTTTTTCTTATTCCTGGCATCATATGCACAGTCAGTGTATGATCAGAGAGAAATATCCCTCGGGTCATACAGGGGAGAAAGCATTCGCAAAGTGAGTGTAAAGGTAAGTTCATTAATACATCTGAAGCATTCAAACGAATACTGTAAGAGAGAAAGCCCCATGAGAAAATGAATGATTATGTCTTCAGAGCAAGTCTCAAGCAGCATTTGGTATAAAGGACCTGGGTCTGAATAATGAATAATGGGGGAAAAGAGAAGGGAACAGGACTTTAACACATGTTCACTAAGCAAAGGGAAAAATATTCAATCATACAAATACCAACAGTACATGTACAGTGCTGGTGTGCTGCTAGCATCAGCTAGGCACACAGTCTTCATACTGGAATTTCTTAGCTTTAATTAGAAGTTCTCATTAATGTTTTAAAAATAGTTTTCCTATGTATAGCATTCTGAAGATACAAATATACACACAGATGTGTGCTTACAATGACAGTTATGGTTTCATAAATCATTGTGCACATAAACACTTCCAAACACATCCTGCGTGGTCCAGCATCAGGAGATGAAGAAGATGGTTCTCTAGATGCTGACATTTCAGCAGGCAGCACTGATGTATAAAGGAAGAACACATCTCAAAGTTTGACTCCATGGCTGATGATGCCCCGTGAAACCCAGCCAAGGAGGAAAAGGCAGGCCAGAATTTGTCCTCTTTGGTGCCTACCAGTCAAACTCCATGAAGGTGAATCTGAGCGTATGGCAGTTGCACCCTGGCAGGTTCTGGAGAACACTGATGAGTATGACTTCTTCTGAAGCTGCTCGTGCATGTACCATCCCCTCCTCGTTGCTTCTGCAGTCTCAGTAAAATTCAGCTGAAATTTCTCAGTAAATTTTTTTCTTTATGTTGCCCTGTTGCTAAGCACTTTTAACTCTTGAGCAATGGTAGCCTGCAATTACCCTTCGGGATTAAGAAACATCAATGAATCAACCTTTAGGAGACAGACAGGGATGCTGGCCAGGGACCACCTTTACTTCCTCTTAGACTCTGTCCTAGTTCACACCTGTTTCTATACACAGCTACCATACCATGCTTGCCACTGTAATGTCTGGGATCAAGCCTATCCTTTAACCCACACCAATTTATGCCTGGTCACCTCACAGGTGTATTTTGGGAACAGATGTAGTATTCGTTATTGCTCCACCTATGCCTTGATTTTCATGCAAAGGAAATGTAGGAGCCAGGGCAGAAAGCAGCTGTGGGAAAGCATGGTGCTCTCCAAGAGGCTCCTCTGATCTGAACAGGCAGGAGCCCAGGATCACAGCCCAGGGTGCAAAGCGCATGGCACCATAGTCTGAAGTCAAACTGAGAGCTTAAAGCCTCTAAGTTTTCCTGGCAGCTCCAGAAAACTACAGAGGAACCCAAAGAACACGTCACCTGCAAAGGGAAGGTCATCGACAGCAGACATCCTACCCCAACTCACCTGCCTTCTCCCAAGAGCTGGATTTCTTCTCATTCCTAATCCCTTCCTAAAGTTTACCAGAAGGCTGCAGAACCAGCTTTTGCCTCATGAGGCACATAGCTGCTTTTAAGTATTATGTCATTAATTTCTTGATCAACTGCTCAACACCTCTTGGAAACTTATAATTCACATTTCTAATAAATCTTTAAAATTATGTGGAGCATCACACACATTAATACTTACCTTTAAAAATACTTCCAGTGCAGATAGCAATCTGATTCAGAAGAACTTTTGCGGCTGTAGGCTTGAAGAGGAAATTATTAATTTAGGGCCTTACGGTACCCTCAGAACACATTTATCAGTTTTTACGATTTCTTAAATGTTAATACAAAGGCAGGCGTGTGGAACTCTAATTGGAGAGTAGCGGAGCCTCACCACACTCAATAAAACCTCTCACGCGTGCAGTGTAACTGAAGTAATACACAGAGCACCCTTCCTGCAAATTCCTCCCTGCGGATTCCTACCAAAACCAGAAAGACTAATTTCACTTTTCCCAACACACCATGAATGTGGGTTGATCAATCTGTAATTAGAATGGGTGTGTTTTGTGAATTAATTTGTTGTTACAGTTAATCTGGTTCTAAACACAAAATACATCTATAAGTATTTTCACCAGCGGGGTTTTTTTCTCTTTCAAAGCCAAGCCTAGAAAAAAAAAGTCTGACAAATGTTAAGACAAATTTTCTAACCTCAATTCCTCAGTAGTAGTATTTATACAACTAGAAGTTCACTGCACAAGGCAACGCAGGAAAGAACAGCAAACACAGGAAGGGAGCACAGGAAAGGGAAATAATGGACTTCAGTATTTTGGTGGAGACATTACATCATTTGCTTTGCAATGTATCTGTATTTCACAGCCAGAATAATATCAGCCAGCTCCAAGATAAGGAACACATTTATTTAGAGAATAAATCTAGTCCAGATTTCATCATAATGTCAATATTTGCCGTATTAATACCACAGTTCCTCTCAGTTAATACTCAGTAGCTAATAATATGTTGTGTGCAAAAGGAAAAGATATTCCAAATGAGCTGTGCATATAACCTGGGAATTGCCAGGTTCAGAACACGGTTCACTCTGCTTGTGGAGGGTTCCTTCGTTGCTGGGTGCAAGGAGAAAGGAATAGTCTTCAGCTGGCAGAAACCAGTTGACTTCCACCTTGCAGGGCTTTGTTTTGGGGTTTTTTTTTTCAAGATTTTAGTACCAAACCTGACCACCAGGACAAATTATCAGGCTCCTGTCAAAAACTGCAGACAGTCCAGCCTAGCCATTGCAGGCCATTGCGGCAGACTTTATGCAGAGACTCCTCCCTGCCCCATGGCAAGATATGGGCCAGTGGGAGGCCAGGCTCTGGTGACCAGAGTGTTGGGGTTGGGCTCGGGCTGCAGCTGCTTGGGGAGTGGTTGCTGAAGGTAGAGGGGCAGCAGCCAGTGAAGATGCTACATGGACATTGCAGACGGAATGCATGTTTTTGGCCAGCACTGAAATCTTGAACCCCTTGAATAGATAATGGGGTTATACTTCATTAAATTTGGGCAGAAGGTGGAGAGGGACTTTCTTAAACATAACCCTAAGAAATACAAGTTTCTACAGGCCGAAGGCACAATTTGCCAATTGCTACTCTGCTAAGCCCAAAATAAACAGATGACTGCATGGTCGGCTGCTTGCTGTACATTTTCTATGCATTTATTGCAATGCATGATGTCAAGGGCAGCTGCGTGTCTCTGGAAAGGAAGCACGTTTCTGCAGCACACACAGTTATGAACACACGAAGTAGTCAGCAGTAGCCACCCCCCCACACCCAGCTCAGGTGTGGTGTGTGGGTTTGTCCTATTGTTTCTGCTGTCCCTAATATACACATAAATGACTCGGAGAATTCATAACTCATTATTCAGCAGCAGCTCTCCCCATAGCCCTTGAAGAGGTGTGTGAAGCATGCCTTCTGACGCTGCATTTACCATTGCCTGGTGATGACTTTGTGATTGATGACTCACTGATCTGCTCCAAGGGAGTAACCTCCCCTTTGTGAACCCTCCCTTTGCATCTCCATTGTGCCCCTGCCTGGAGCTTGCCATCTGTGCCTCCGGCGTTCTTCCACTTACATAGGTCTCCGCATTAACGTGCCCTCCTCATGCAGTCAGGTGGAGCTCACTGATAGCTATGGTGATCAAAGCTACTGCCCACCACATTATTGACTCTGTCCTTCAATCTTGGCGTTTTGCAGGGATCAGAAGCTATGAGTAGCTGCCTTAGACTACCATTCCCTTATCTGTTCTGTCAGATGTGTCATGTGTGGCCCAGCGTGGCAATCCCCATGCTGTGCAGTGAGCTCAGGATATGCAGAGCAGGTCCCCAGACCACCATCCTCAGCAATGTACAGAAACAAACAGAACTGTCATAATTCACAGGAGAACAAAGGGCAATCATTTTCTGCCTGAATTGAACATTTCTTTGCAAAGTTCCATGACTGGCCAAGTAGAAAATAATCCAGATGATTCTGTTTATTGTTACATCAGTTAATTTTCCTTATTTCAAAATTGTCCTTTATTTCAGTAAGGTTCCTAGTAATGCAAAAGTCATTCACCTTTACTCAGATTAACCATGGTAAGTGCATAGGTTTAGCAGAGAAGCGTTCCTTTCTGCCCCAAAATTAATTCTGAATCTGTACAATACTGTCTGTGAACAATGTTTTTCTTAGCTTTACAGAATGCACCTCCCCTCTACAGAAAAGATGGTTACTGACGGCACAAGAGATGATACAGAATAAAATTAAATCTAACGTTCAAAACAATAATGAGAATTTCTACATATTAACATTCATACCAAGCTTAAAATTAGTACTATTTGGATCACAGACCACTATCGAATGCTATGGCAAAGAAATTATCTAACCAACGGTAATTACCATTTAAAAATAGTTAACAGTGTGAATTGGAAGATTTAATGTGTTTTCTTCTTTTAATGTACAGCCCCATTCCCAGAATTTCACTGGACCGTGCAGACAGACCAACTGTCAAAGCTGTCTATCAAGGCTGAATTAGATGAAGACAAACAATACAGGCTTTGTGGTTCAACTGAAGCAGCAGCTTCAAAAGTTTCCATTTTTCATCCGAGGGCACTGTGGGAGCATTGTCTTCCCCCTCTCTGAAAAGACAATGGAACAATTATGTTACTGAAATTCCTCCGCAGTGGGTCTGAAAGACTGTTTATGTCCAGCCAGGGAGACAGGGAAAACTAAAAGCAGGGATTTCATGACAGCAGGTGGGGGTAGTTTCAGGGTATATGCTTCCGTGACATAATGGTCCTGATTCTTCTTTTTCAGGGTAAAGCCAGTGCTGGAAGATTTCCTAGCAATGGAGGAAATGGCAATAAAAACGCAAAGTTAAATGCAGTGGTAAAGTTATTAACTTGAAACAAAGCTTTACAATTGGCTTTCTGAATCAATCAGGTAATTGATTCTAATGTGGAGAGCACAGCACTAAACTAGAAAGGAAAATATACTAGTCACAGAGAATTTTTTACCATTTACCGTTTTACGGGTCCTACCAAGTGAAGTGCTGAGTACACAGCTCTTATGGGAGTCAGGTGGGCTCAGGAAATAGAAAGCAGTCATCCAACTTGTCCCTCCTAATAGCAGTAATATTCTTATTCATTAGCAGCAGAGAAAAATCAATACTCTGTTTCATGCAAACACATATTCATGCTCTTCAGCATAACCTCAGGAAATCAGCTGCTCAGGTTGCCCCAGTGCTCTCAGTTCAGAAGTGGTAGGTATGAGAGTGCCAAATCACTTCATTCTGTTGTACTAATAACCTAATTTTTTCCTGAGGTTATTTTAGTGCCAACTACAGCTCAGCACATACACACAAACTGTAAATGCTTGGGTACAAATGGTCACCTGAGGCTACAGTTGCTTGCAGGGTCAACACATCTCTAGAGAGTTCCCACTTTTTTTCTTAAAAAGGAAGGGAGTGTAGAGGCTGTCAGTCACCAGCAGTGCTGTTAAGAAGTCAGTGTCTACCCACGAGACAATCTGTGCCATGATTTCCACATGCTCCCTGGTTATCATCCAATACTCCCAAAAGTCATGGTGTCTGGCACCAGGACCACTTGATGGTCAACTTGAAGAACTTTTTACCAGCTGCTTCTAAGAGAGGCTGTAAGCTCTTCACAGAGCAGCTGGTTTCAGCCACAGTTACACTTTATGTAATAGCACAGAGGATTCCCAGTTGTTCCTGGGCTTTAGTATAAAGGTGTAACATGAAAAACCATGCAATAATAAGTTATTCTCCATCTCTGGAAAAACTCTTGGCATGTTTTTCAGTGGGCTATGGATATGAGGATACAGGGACCAACCCCCACCCTGAAGTGAACAGAAAGGTTCCTCTTGCATGGACAGAAGCTACTGGATCAGGGAATTAGACTGAAAAATCTGAGTGAGTAAGCTCAAAAGAAACCCAAAACTTTGTGTTCTTAAGGTTCCGTGTAGGCAAACTAACGCTGTGACACAGTGACACTTTCTCAATCTCAATTAGTGCAAACTAGTTAACAAAATTGTTTTATACACTGCAGTGAGTAGTATCTCTCTTCTTTCTTGGATAATCCCTAGTGTGATGTAAGGGTGATTGAGTATCTAATTACTCCTTAATTGAATGCACATTTTGTACTTTTTTCACTAGTTCAAGCTTAATGCTTTTGGTCCAAAAATCAAAGTCAGTGAAATTAAGTTGAACTGGGATTTGGCAGCTATTGTATTAATGGATTACTTTTGGAAAGGAGCCTAATTACGAGCCAGTCTGAAGATTTCAGTTGTGTTTGTTATAGAAATACTTAACGTATTGTCTGACAAAAGACTGATTGTATATATTGGTAGTGTTGCTATTCATCTTTACCCTTTATTCTTGTTCAAGAGTAATTTTTCTACCATGCTAGATTAATAGCACTGTTCCATAATATATGTGGTCAAGTAACACACTATTCACGCTAAAGGTTTATGTAGATATGAAGATATCTGCTTCTCTTACTCTTCTGAAAAGTTTTTGGAAATGTAACATTTGAGCTAAAATTGTACAAATGGACATGTGTATTATAATCAGAAAATCATCTAGATGCCTTGCTTGTTTATAGATTGTATTTCTGCCTCTGAAATTTCCTTTGCTTGGGTTGAGTCCTATAGAGAGAGAGTCCAGCTGGTGGACTCCTCTACAGATCAGATCATTTCCAAAGAAAAGCTTTCAGGATCAGTGCCATGAAGTGTAAATACTTGGGAAATCTGAGAGCTATTATCACAATACCCATGGTTTAAAAAAAAGAAATATTAACAAGGTCAATAAAAATTCAGAAATCATCCTCATAATGTAAAAAAATCATTATGTTTCCAACAACATTTATCTCTAATTCTTTCATATAATAACTTTATGTACTTAGATTCCTCACGGAGAATAAATTTTCTTGTACAAAACTGGGATAAATGCAAGACTGTAACTTTATCTCAGAAACAAGGAGCAGTGGCAGGAGCAAAGATAGGGCCAAGCTGGTATATTTTTAAGAACCAAAGGTCCCAATGTTCTCATAGTAATAGACAGAACATATTTAAAAGAGAAGATATAAGAAAACTTTAGTGAAAAGGATTATTTTTCAAAGTCTTCCAAAAGTGTTGAGAAAGTGCAAATAAACAGACTATGGAGAAATGAAATAGGATGGTCACGATAATATGCCTTTCCATCTGATAGGGAGGAAATAAGATACCCCACTGCAGCAGCCCTAGGTCAGGATCACTACACAAGATCAAAAACTTTCTTCTGCTACTTAAAAGTAGTCAATCTGCTTTCTGGAGAGCTTTTCCACCTCTTTTGTCTTACCATATTCCTTACCNTCTCAGAAAAGAGAACTGACTACCTTATGAATCCTTATCTTTCCTGAAATACTTTGCATTCCTTCCTTGAAAAGGTCACAATTTATTGAGTCTACATCTAGTTCTGTGGGCTTTTAACATCTAGCTAACTAAAGCGTACCTTTGTTTCTCTTAAGCTCTGGGGATGCATAAAAATCTTTTAAAAATTACGGTAAGTTTTGCTTTGTAGCACTGCCCTGTCATAAGCTGTGGTATTAGTCAAAAAATGTTGTNCCTTTCCATCTGATAGGGAGGAAATAAGATACCCCACTGCAGCAGCCCTAGGTCAGGATCACTACACAAGATCAAAAACTTTCTTCTGCTACTTAAAAGTAGTCAATCTGCTTTCTGGAGAGCTTTTCCACCTCTTTTGTCTTACCATATTCCTTACCATTAGTGTCTCACACAATGTCTCTTTTTTTCCTTATAGAAGCATCTTGCCTTCTCCTCCTTAACACTAGGTTAAACCAAAAAGTTTAAGAGTTTAAAAAAAATCAAAGGCAAAAACCACTTTAACACTGACTATATATTACCATTATCCTATACCTT
>VYZW01038726.1:2301-29057 GCA_013401315.1 Balaeniceps rex | reverse complement strand
GTCATTCCTCATGTTGAACATTTTTCAAGTATATTATACAGTTGCAATTCTATGAATTTTGACCCTGCACAGCACTAAGTCTTTTGGACTATACAGTACTGTACATTTTTAAGGTATCTTTCATTCTAACTGAATGCATAATCAGAATGAGCAGTGCTCTTATAGTAGCTTTTTAACCAAACCCATCCTGTGAATTCTATCTGCAAACAAGAATAGCAAATTCCTATTCTAATACCCATTTTATATTACAATAAGGAAAAAATGACAAAGAAAATGAAGTCTTCAGGAGAGATTGCAGTGTGAGCTTTTTGTTTTTATCACACTGCATCTATTCTAAAAACAAAACAGCAGCAGATTTTGTAGACAAGATCTTAGATAATTGCATGCACAGTTCACAGAGAATTCAACCTGAAATTTCATAAATCCAAACAACGTTTTAACAACATAGAAAAAATGAGTGAAGTGTATTCAGTCCACTACTGAATTGCTGGGCAGCAGGACATAATGAAATTAGAGGATGCACAGTGGATTTGTAATAAAATATTGCATTTTTAATTAGGTGCAGTTTAAGTAGGGAGAATATGTTATAAAGACCAATTTTTTAATGAGGTATAGGCAGTTAGGAACTTGCCTTCTAAGTCAATGAAGAGGTGATCTCCAACCTACATAAAGACACTGGTTTAGTGTGGGCATGGAAGGAAAATGTTATGTACATAACATTATCAAAAAAGCTTTTTTTCAGTCTCCCAACAAAGTAAGCAATGAGTGACCCATCCAGGTCTCTCTGTACCATCAAAAACTTTTGGTCTACTACTGCTGTTCCAACATACAGTGTAGAAATTCTTGTGCTTTAGGGCATAAGTCAGTCATTAAGCCTGCAAACACAGTTGGTTTCAACAGTTTTGACAGGACTAGTTTTAACTGAAATATGAAATCTTGCCAAAACCAACATGTTTAAAGAATCAGGTCAATTAATTGGAATTTTCTTTCAAAAGAAAACTGGAAAGGACTCCAACAATACTGATACAAGACACAGTTATGCATTCAGAACATTATATTTTTTCCTGCATCCATCTTTTTGTGATCTTCGTGCATCCAAATATTCTTTTCCTCAACAATTCAAGCTCTTACCATTGTATTCAGGTATTTTAGGTGGGCATAAGCATATCACAAAAACCAAATTATTTTATGTATGCCTAAGCTGGAAATTCTCTGTGATCTCTTACAAATAATTTGGAACTGACTTGAAGTGGAAACAGGATTGCACCAGAAATATCCTGACAAGGTATAGTCCCCTGTTTTGTGTTAGAAAAAGGGACTTGTGACAGTACTTCTCTACTTCCCTTTTTTATATTGTGTTCAGTGGGACAAATCAGGAGATTTTTCCATTTGCTTCCAATTTCACTCCGGTTATGACTGAAGTTGTATTGGTTTTATCTTAGATTAATGTTCATAACAATTTATTAGCTGGTCAGTGTTAGAAAATGTGATTTTAAAGACTAGAAAAGATTTAATAACAATAGGCAGACCTTCCTTCAGGAAATGGTTTGGCCCTCTTTTTCAGCCCTCACATGCTCTCATTCCCCGCACAGTGCCACAGCTTCTTTCCAGCTGTCTTGATCTGGTAAATGGGGTTGAAGACCTGCAAAGAAGTTGTAGTCCTGTGTTGTCCTGGAGTGCTAGCAGCACAAACTCTTCAGCAGACAAGTGAGGAGGGGCAGGAGGAGAAAAGAGGAAGCAGTGTACCACTGTACGTTTTTCTTTTTTTTTTTTTCAGTTACAATTCAACAAACACACCCAAACAATGGTTCAGGTACAGTTCTGTTTTTTCACCAAAACCTCAAGATTTAATTTGGATTCAGCACAATTTAATTCCTGATCCCATCTATTCTTCAAGCAGCATTTTATATGTCTTCTTTTTAAGCTAATCAGTTCTCATCCTTTCTCCTTCTTTGAAAAAACTCATTTCTTATTTCCCAAGTAGGTTCTGCTCCAGGTTTTCTCTTTGATTGCTTGTGGACAAGAGAAGGAAAGCCAAACTGAAGTTAGCACTCTAAAAGATCTCCAAAACTGGACAGAGGTTTCATTAGTGCTGCAATATAATCTGGTTTTAAACTTTAGTCAATGCTATAGGCATTAGTATGACTTCTTAATTAACTGAATAAAAGTAACAAAAAACTGTAATAAAGGTAATAAAACTTTAGTTCAAGTTTAGAGATGTTGTCTTTTCAAGTAACCCATCTTAATCAACATGGCTTCTTTTTCTGCAAAGAGGTGGTGGTGGTCAAGCTTGCTTTTGCTTGCTGCCAACTTCACCTGAAAAACAGTAAACAACATGCTTTTACTGTTTACTGTGAATCACAGCCAAACTGTGTCTTGTTTACTAAAGCAATCAGTTTTACAAAACAGGAAAATTTTTTTTTGTTTGTTCACATCTTACAGTCTATTGAAATGATCTGCAAAAGGGCATATGAAAAGGTATAGTTTTAATACATAAAGAGGTTAGAGAACTCTTATTATGTATGAGGGTTTTTTTCACTTTGTTTGAAAAATAAACCCCAAGAGTTTTTGACAGTAGAGCAAGAGCTCAGCAAAAGTGGGCTCATGATGTTCTTGAGAGACCAGTGAATCTCTTGAGCCACAAGGTGTTGTGTTTGTTATGTAGAACAGTACTGTCTTTTCCCTTCCTCTCATGAAACATCAAGCTTTGCAATTCTCACCCAACCTGATGCTAATAAAAAATAATCAATATCAGCATTGTTATTTTCCAAGTCTTCCAAAATCTGGACTTACTAAAAAATCTCTAGTTACCTGTAGTTGTGGTGTGTGTCCATAAAGGATTTTTTATGCTTTTGCCCTAAGAAATTGGTGATCCTGAGCATTGTGTCCAAGGTCTGAATGGATTTAGGGGAATGAACAGTTTTGTTAACAGTGTTAATGCCAAACTACATATCCATGAATAGAGTACTGGATACTATGCCAGGAGCCTTCCAGCCATGCTTTCACATGACGCCAGCCCTTCTCACGGGAAAATAGCAGTGTTTTGTGATACCTGTCCAGGAGCAAGAGCTGTTTCAGAAGGATCAAAGTAAGGGTGACATGTACACTGGTCTTCCGCTTAAAGGAATTATTCCTAACAACACTACCAATTAATGCTATTCTTATGTTAAATACAGTAGCTCAAGAGGTAAGTTTGCATTTTCTAGTAAAGTCAGGGATATGCTTGGTGAGTTCATTAGCTGAAGATTTACGTAGCTTACTGTCAGTGAGAGGAAAAAACACTAAAGCCTTCACTAAGCCTATTTCTTTATCTGCAGTAAGTTGTACGCTGTGATCATTTAATTTGATTATTACTATCTGTACTGAGCCATTGATTAACACTATTATAAGCTGACTTTATTCTGATTTCATGAAAAGTCTACTACTTATCCTCAGCATTTTCTCTGGCCCTTCATGATTTGGAAAGCATTGGTTGGGATTCCTAGGTGGGGACTCAGCTCCAAAGTTACTTAGAGACACTTAGCTGAGATTTTACAGCCTCAATTCTAATGCTTCCTGACCTTTCAGATCATATTACTTCTTAACATGGTGCATTCATAGTAACACAAGACATAGTTTAGAGAAAGTGATACACAAGCTACTTACTAGAGGAGCTGTAAGGCAATAAAAGGGAATTTCTAAAGATTCACACTGTCCCCACATCCTTACAAAGTCCATTTTAAAAAACAACACATGTTGCGTCTACACGATGGACTCAGTCTGGCTATCTGTGCCACCTGCCACCCATTTCTGTCTCAAGGTGAACTTTAGACACATACTATTGCTTCCTCTATTCATCTTCCTGCCTCTTCTTTTCAAGAAGGGGTAAGGCAGACTTGTGGCCTAGGTGGGAGATGTGATGTGATCTGGTCACATCATCAGCCTGAAATGTTATGGATTAGGATTTTGGGAAGCACTGAAGAACGTCTCAGTCCATAGTTCAGCCGTAGCCTCAGGTTCTAAGTACCTAAATCTGTTTTACATTACCCATAAGATTAGCCTTTTAAATACCAGTAGAGGTGCACAATGCAGAGAAGCAAGCAGAGATTCGAGATTGGGTTCTGAAGAAATATAATTATGTTAGCATTGAAAGGCCTTGGAGTAATTAGCAGGGACTATCAGTGGTAATATTAGCTTGGGTGAAGTGACATGCTGTTGCAGGTATACTGCCTCTGATCCCTGCCCTTTTGTGGAGACTGGTGCAGTTGTAGTGCAGACTCTGGAAACTGTAGGATATTCGAGACTGTTTTCCTCTATTTTACTCCGATAGCCAGTAAGTATTGATAACTCCAATATTTTATCTGTTTATTCTTTCTGCCCTATGCCGCTTTTCATGGCAGTGTTATTCATGTGTTGCTAGGACCCTGACATGTTGGTAAAATGAGGGAGAAAATTCACAGCTGTCTCTTATTTATGCCAAGACCTTTAAGGCAGAATCTAAGTAGCTAGACAGAGATATATTTACTAAATTGGGACCAAAAGGATATGTTCAAAGTGTCCTGAAATAGAAACTTTGATCCCTTGGAAAGGCAAGCAGCTTTTCAAATGCAAATGTCTTCAGTTAGCAGAAAGTTTAAAGGAAGCAAGAGAAGGCAGACATGTCTGAACATTGTTTGGGTGTACTATACGTGCACATGGAATGGAAGAGCACCATTCAGGTGTGGAGAGTGAGACAAATCATCTGGCTCAGAAAGAAAAGTAGAGCATATTTGCACCTGATACAGAAAACTCATCACCAAGTTAAAGTTCGCAGGTTAAATTAGAATCATAGAATGCTTTGGGTTGGAAGGGACCTTTAGAGGTCATTTAGTCCAACCCCCCTGCAGTCAGCAGGGACATCATCAACTAGATCAGGTTGCTCAGAGCCCCGTCCAACCTGACCTTAAAGGTTTCTAGGGATGGGGCCTCCACTACCTCTCTGGGCAACCTGTTCCAGTGCTTCACCACCCTCATTGTAAAAAATTTTTTCCTTATATCTAGCCTAAATCTCCCCTCCTTTAGTTTAAAACCATTAGTCCTTGTCCTGTCACAACAGGCCTTACTAAAAAGACTGTTCCCGTCTTTCCTATAGGCCCCCTTTAAGTACTGAAAGGCCGCAATAAGGTCTCCCCGCAGCCTTCTCTTCTCCAGGCTGAACAGCCCCAGCTCTCTCAGCCTGTGCTCGTAGGAGAGGTGCTCCAGCCCTCGGATCATTTTTGTGGCCCTCTTCCGGACTCGCTCCAACAGCTCCATGTCCTTCTTGTGCTGAGGGCTCCAGAGCTGAAATTTAGGGCACATTATTGAAAAAATCAAAGGTTTATTAACTCCTTAATCATTAAAACTCTTCCCTTTTTGGTGCAGCCTTGGATTAACAGCCTTGTGTATACTTTGTTCTCTGTTCCACTGAAAGTTTTTATATGGAAATAGAGCTAGTTTACTGCCAAATTTGATTCCAGCATCTACCTCTGAAGAATACAAGCCCACAGATATAGCAGAGAGAGGGGTGTGAAAAACATGGAAGGTGATTAGAAAGAAAAGACCTCTAACTTCTTGTATGTCTGTAAACAATAAATATATGTCATACAGAGCAGTGAGGGAGATGCAATCACACATGCCATATTCTATGACATAAAGTTAAATCATGTGTCATTCCTGTTGTGTGCAGAGCAAAATCCTACTACTATCAAAGCCAATGGTTGATTTGCTACTGGTTTGGATAGTAGAAGTTTTTGAAAGGCTGGAGAACAATCTTGGATCTAAAATGAATGGTGGGGAATCTGACCAAATTAATCTAGAAGACAAAGGGACGGGATGTGTGATTTCCTAATGGTTTATTGTTAAAGCAAAGAATTTTAAAAGACAAGGGTCATGGTAGAGAACCTTGGGAATCAAAGAGAGTTTTATCTTAAAATTCTCTAAACTGAAATCAGCAGCAGACATGGAATACTTAAAATGCAAACAAATACACTTATATTTTTGTAAAATATCCTACCAGGAAATAAGAGCGATAATCTAATTAAATTTTCATAAAAGTACATTATGTGAATTGTAACCACTATAATGTACACAAAACATGATCTTTCAAACAAAAAGCAATAAAGTTGCCAAATAAACCAATGAATTTCATAAATAATCTGCATTACAAATTTGTGGAATGCAACAAATCAATATATTTCATTAGTCAACAAACACCTAAGAGCTGCAAAACAATTCATTAGGTACATAATTCAGTATATCCCCCATAAATGTAGTAGCTTATGTTCTTTGCATCTTTGCATTTGCTTGGTATCTGAAATTGAGTTGTTTGTACTGTTTAAAAAAAAGGGGAAAAATCCCCAAATAAACAAAAGGAATATGTTTACCTATTCTGATGTGATTTGAAACATACATGCTCTTAAAAAGTCTGGTTTGTACTCTGGGTGTATCCAATTTGAAACAACTCTTTCACATAAAGAGGGAATTAAAGAGCAGATTGCTAAATGGGATATAAATATGATTTCACTCAGGACTGCTAATACGTCAGGCTGAAAGCTGACACTCTGCCTTACTTAAAATTATTCTAAACAGTGCATGTCAAATATTTTAGACATTATTGAAAATGGCTGTCACAGAAAATGTAAAAGGACTCTGCATATATTCGGCATGGCCTTATTGTCTGAATGCGTGAATCTCTACACTGACACAAAATTGCTACCCTGTCAGCATGTAAAAGGACGGATCATTTCATCTCTTTAGTGATGAAGTTTCAAATCCACAAAGCCCAAGCTATCAGTCCTTTGAGATGATTATGATGCCTCGAACCTGACAGCTTGCGATGACAGCTTTCACAAATTCTGGAAATCGAATTGTTCCTGCATCTAACAGAAGAAGGCAGGTGTGTACAAACCAGAAATGGATGAGGCTAAACATGAGGATAGTGTGATCTTTACATTCAGTGTAATTGTTAAAAGTTATACCAGGGAAAATTATAGATTTTGATTTTGAACCTCTTCATGATATACACAGATGAGGGCACCAATAACCCATATGGGTAAAAGGTTTGCCAGGAAAGGAATATCAAGATAAACAGATGGCTGTACCATTGCCATATGGCTCCTCAGAAATTGGACGACGCTATGGCATTTTGCCACAAGATAGATCTAGTGTTATTTCTGTGCCAATATTTTAAGCAATGCAAGGAAGGAATACATAACTATCTGCAATTAGCTGTGTTATGTAAATATACAAAAATAATAACTGTTTTTTGGGAAATTTTGTCAACTGACATGTTTCTGAAATGCAGATAGCAATTCACTGGAAAATTATTTGCTTCAGCTCTTTATTTTTTGTACTCTTTACTCAGGAAAATGTGTTAAATAGATTCAGTTGCTGTGCTGATGAGGCTTAATTTCACAGTTTACCTCCCTGTACAGAACAAAGAAATCCTCTCTAAACACTTACAGTGTTCTCAGTGCTAAAAAAGCAGAGGAAAGCAGAAGTAAACTACAGACCACTCAAAATAAGGACAGTAATTCTAAAACTCAGCTCAGCTGGGTATCTGCATACATAACTGAGTTATTCAAATATAACCTCGTACCCAAGGTCAAAGGTTTGCTGTTCTTGTAAAGTGAGTAATTAATAGGACTTTTTTATGGTTCAAACACTGTTGGTTGACATATCAAGTGTGTCACTGCATTTTCACATAAGTTGTACTTATCAGGTTTTTGCACTGGCTCAGGCATCCCCTCAGTTCTGGTTCAGACTGGTATTTTTTTAAAGAACAAATGAAAGCATAGCATGAGGCACAGAAATGCTGCAGAGGAAAACACAGAGGGTATTTCCACTTCATGGAAGAGTAACTTGGTTTCGCATGTTATAATAGCAACAGCAGGGCTTTCAAAAAGAAGTTTAGGCAAGAGTAAAGTATATCTCTGATCAAGATATACTGCCATCAGTTGCCTTTACAGAAGCTTTGGAGAATCCCTCCAGACAGTTTCTTTTAGAAATCCATGAGGTTTTCAGAGGATCTGTGCATACTTCCAAGTTTTGATAACTTGAGCTTCTCAGTGGCCACAGAGTTGTAAAGCCTGCAGTACAGGACTTTTTTTCACTCTTCATTTCCCTGCAGTATTGTAGGCTTCAGGGGAAATTTCAGCCATAGCTTTGAAGCACAGAGATGGTTGAGCTACTGTAGAAAGCTGTGTGTTTTTTGCACTCAGCAAAATGTTTCTTCATGCGCTTGAAATCTTCTTCTCTTTAACAGATGTCACATCCCAACCCACATTTCATTAGAAAACTGGTTCTACTGGCTCTACTGTAGAATATTCAGAAGTATGACCAAGGCACATTAATATTTCACTTTTTTATTGCCAGTCACACTGAGATACCAGGGCTTTTGACAGAGAAATAGTAAGTTGACCACATCTTTTGGCATGAATGACAACAGATCTTCAAAACCAGCTTGTTCTCCCACCTAATTATTATTACTGTGAATCACTGTTAAATTCCATTTCTATAATACTCTATTCAGCTATATTCAGCAGATTAGTTCTGCTAGGTTGGCTCAACAACAGCTCTTGGTCACAGTCTTTTAACACCCTGTTCAAGGGAGGAGAAGTAGGAGGGAAAAGAAAGAAGGCAGAAAATGAGAAGAGGATTGAGGAAAGGAATAAACTTGTAGGGAACTTAAAATAGTTGATTATCATGGCTTGTCTATTCAGTACAATCAGGACAGTGTGCTCTTAAATGAAAATATCCTAGACATTGTGAAAGTCATCTTTCAAAAAAAGATGCTGCATTTAGTGGCCAATACATGGAGATCTGTAAGAATCTAATTGTAAGTTTTCACCAGAATTCTCTCCACTTTAGACCTGGGAGAAAAAAAAAAAAAAAATTTCCATTGTCAAGACAGTATGTTTACTTTATGAGAATTCAACTCCCCTTTCCCCACACATTTTTTTTTTTAATATTTTTTTTAAATGACACATTTCTTTGAGCTATTTTGGTTATAGTGAACTAATCATTTCCTACTTTTAGCTAGAAAGGTTTTCACTGGTGTTACTGATATATTTGTAAGCCATTTGTTCTGTGGTACTGTCAGATGTTATTTTACAACTTAATCGGAAAATCAGCTCTAGGATGACCTTACAAAGACAGAATACTGAGTATCACTTCAATCCCCTATTTGAAGCAACTGTTAGACTGGACAAGAGAATAGACATTATTAGCAATCTTAGAGAATAGAGAGGTATTTTTCTGGGAATAAGTAAATCGAGTTATTTATCATAGCTAGAAGGAAGAAAAATTCCTTTCTGTAACTATACTGAAAGGAAAGTAAGGGAAAACCTGTTTAACTAAGGGACAATGTTAACGCAATAATTGGTTATATACTGACTGTTGAATGCTTTCTGTCTGGCAGTAAGAACCATTGAGCCCTCAAATAGATTGCATACAGTGCTTAGGGAAACTTCTTACCACAAGCTTTAAAGAACAAGCTAGACCACTGTTTTTGAGCACTGTGATCCACACAACATGGGGAAAGACTAGATAACTAGGCAACCTCTAAAGCTTCCTTCCAGCCTTATTTCTATAATATGATTTCATAGAAGAACAGAGGATTGGACCAAATTTAGTGATCAAGAGATTGCTTCCAGAACTATGCTTTTATTGTTGAGACAAATAAAAATCCCCAAGCTACTTTTTAGCTGTCAGAGGACTATACCTTTTGATAATATTTTTAGCTCTGCTACCCAGAATGGATATTTGCACGTACATTACTAATGGGACCGTTTTTCGGAAAGTTTACAGCTCCCAAAAGGAATCTTGCTCAGCACCTGGATGAAAGGGGCAGTTTTTAAAAGTGCTTTTCAGTGGGTAGATTGCAGAAAAAAAAAATTAATCACATGAAAGCTTGAAAAAGACACAAAAAGATGCTTCAGGAGGCTTTGTCCATTTCTAACCAATGGTCATTTCACACATTGCTTCAGGATTTTGTAGGACTAAAACGTAGTTCTTGGATAAATTATCTCTGATATCTATTTAATGACAATGTTTATCTGTTTGAATTTCTAGATGCTATTGTATACACTATTAAGATAAATTCCCAAGACAATATGAATCTTATTTTTACAGTTTTTTAAAGTTACCTTGCTTTTTATTTACACTGTAGTAGAACCATAAGCCTAATCTAAACCAGAATCTGGCTTCAGTACTTAGTGATAGGCAAAATGATGATTCCAAAGAGTGTAGATAGCTGTTTCAATGGAGTTAACAACCACAACCATGACTATTTCATTCAAATCAGGACTTAGCAAAACTTAGTTGTGGACAGCAAGTAATATACATTTCAGTTTGTGCATCTAGGATTTTGTTGTGTAGGAACTTCATAAACTTTGCTGAATTTGTGTGCAGAACTTCAGGATTCTGATCATGCCTAAAATCCCAGAGTCTATATGTCCTAAAGTCTACTTTTGCTTTGTATGAGGAGCTAATAATTGTTGTAGCACAGTCACAGATCACTTAAATTTGGGAAGTATAATTAGTACCCATCGTGTAGGAAGAAGATATTACAGAAATTGAAAATGGTCTGTGGAGACTTTTTCTTTTCATCTTTTTCTTCACTTGTCTGAAACAGGGACTTGCCTCCTGTGACTGAACCCAGGGAAATTGCCAGTAGTGCCCTAGCAGCACATAACCAGCTGTGGATAAATGAAATCCCCAATTGCAGCAGCTCTCAGTTAGTTAAACCAGAAGCAGCATGAGGATTCTTGAGATGTAGAAAGCTTTGCTATAGATGCCTAAGGATAGAGTGTTAGGATACCTAGGGTTTTCAAAAAGAGAGTACGCTGTATTAGAAATTGTTTTTTGTTTGGCTTTCAGCTTAGGCTATAAAACTCTCTAGGTATTTAAAGGAAACATTTTCATGCATTTGGGGTTTTTTTCACTTCTGAAAAATGTTTAAAAATTAGTTAAGCATCTGTTTTCTTCTTTGTTTGAAGCAACTTTCCCTTTTAAACAGCTGTTTAGCCTATGATAATAGTCTTCCTCCTGGGAAAGCAGTTCGCCTTTGTTGCCAGTTTCCAATACCTTTAAGATAGGTTGTTTTAAATCTCTAAATGAATAACTTCTGCTGAGTTTTCTACTACATATTTGTGCCTGTGTGACTGTTTCTTACTCTCTGGCGTATTAGCACAATTCTTCTTGTTACATTTATTACACTGTTAAGCACAACTAGAGCTATGCCACTGACCGGCCTATTGCTTGAAGGAAGATAAGAAGATATGAGATATGAATGGAGTGGCGAAAATCATTCTGTCTTCTTTCTTTCCTGTTTGCTTGTGCATATACCTTCTTCATTGTTTAAGTTCTTGTGTTTTGTCTAGAAAAAGAAAGGTTATACTATATTATCAAATACAAGAGAAGGCGGAAGGCTAGTTTTCCTCAGCTATTACTAGAGGATGCAATGGAGAGACTCTCAAAGCCTCAGGAGTTAAACAAGAAGTCCTCCAGAGCCTGAGAGAAAACACTGTAATGAAGGAAGCAATAATTACTGAGCTTACAGTGCTCTCACTGCTTTTGTATTGCTTAGATTTTTGATTTGGAGAAAACAGTGGTTTTTATAAGCAGCTTTAACAATTCCTAACGAAAACAAATCACCCAAGCTAACCTTCAGCTGCTACTTTGGCACTAGCCTGTAATGTAGACCACAGGTACTGGAAAAATGTTTTGTCTCCCACTTTTTTGGAAAAATGCTACTTATGGGAACAAATTTTTTAGCTCAAAGATTCAAGGAAATGTCAAAACCTTCCTTCTACTGCAAGACAGCACATAGCAAAAAGTTAAATGTAGATTTAGGCAAAGGCTAAGAGATCTGTTCCTTTTTTTTTTTTTTTTTTTGTTAAGACAGCTTAGGAGCTGCAAGCCACTGCCTGCTACTCCATTAGTCTTGGCAAAAAATTCAAAGACCTTGAGCTGTAGATCAGATCAATGATTTACAGTAGTTGGGGTTTTTGGTTAAAAAAAAGCATCAATTTGTTAATTATCTCAATTTCTGAACTTCTGTCTACACTTCTGTCGTGGTTTAGCCCCAGTCAGCAACCAAGCACCACACAGCCGCTCACTCACTCTCCTCCTGCTGTGGGATGGGGGAGAGAATCGGAAGGGCAAGAGTAAGAAAACTCGCGGGTTGAGATAGGAACAGTTTAATAATTGAAATAAAAAAAAAATAGTAATAAAAATGAAAAGGAGAACAATGAGAGAGACAGAAACAAAACCCAGGGAAAAAAGAACCAAGTGATGCAACTGCTCACCACCTGCTGACCGATGCCCAGCCAGTCCCCAAGCAGCAATCGCTGCCCCCCAGCCAACTCCCCCCAGTTTATATACTGAGCATGATGTCATATGGTATGGAATAGCCCTTTGGTCAGTTTGGATCAACTATCTTGGGCTGTGCCCCCTCCCAGTTTCTTGTGCACCTGGCAGAGCATGGGAAGCTGAAAAAGAAAGTCCTTGACTAGGGTAAGCACCACTTAGCAACAACTAAACCATCAGTGTGTTATCAGCATTCTTCTCCTACTAAATCCAAAACACAGCACTATGCCAGCTACTAGGAAGAAAATTAACTCTAACCCAGCCAAAACCAGGACAACTTCTTCAGGAAAAATTTACTGAACAGGTGGAAAACTGTGACTTGAGAATGAAAATATATGACCATCTTTTAGGATGTGGTGAAGAAACACTATGCAGAGCTGCAACCTACGATTCAAGTTTCAGCTCTGTTTCACAACAGCTTTCATTTTCCTTGTTTCCACCTACTGAGAAAATTGTGTGTCTTGAGTCATTCATGTTTGCTGTCTTTGTAATCTTCATTTCATTTTTGTATGGGAAACCACAGTGTTGTATCACAGGGCATATAAGCAATAAGATCATAAGAAAAAATGGATATCACATGCATAATTTATAGGCTTGCTGAGGGATTCTTACTGGAGGTTTTGCCAAAACCTTAGCTTGAATTTTCAACTCTCTTGGAAGTGGAAATCCATACTTTCCTTGAAGATATTTTGGACAAAATATCTCCAGTTGAAATGTCAATTTTCTTTTTAATACTCTCTTTTAAGGTGTAAAATTTTAACTAGCCTCAGGAGAGTACATCACACACCTCAAATGACTATTGTTTTTTCCTATGACACTACAGAGGTTATTTATTGGTGAGGGCTAATGGTAAAAGACACCTGTCTCCTTTTGCATCTTCTCCCACTAATTTTTTTCAGCTGTACAGTCATAGTGATTAAGACTTTGTGGATGAGATTTTCAGAAATGTTCAGTGTTAACTTTCTGTTGCTTTATGAAAGGAATGGCTTTTGGCAGGAGGGCTGGAATGAGAGTGAGCACTTGTACCCCTTTGTGTGAACTCCAGTTTACAAAAAACAATCTGTAACAAACTGATCTCCTAACTCCGGCTCTAATCCCTGGTTTGCAGCACCTTGGAGAGGTCCTGAGGGTGTCCTGAAGCCCCACTTAGATGAAGGCATGTGCTGCAGTGGCTGAGAACTAACCTTCACTCACTGTGTTCAAAAAGATGGATTTTACGCAGCATGAGGAAGGCATTTCAGCATTCACACCTGAATGTTCAAGTACAGTTATTAACAACTTTAAAAAAGATAGAGTTTGTCTCAAAATTACAAAAAAGTCAGCCTTAGTTTCTATGACTAGAGTGAAGCTGATACACTTTTGAAAGGTCACAGGCAGTAGGACAAACATTAGTTGACGTGTAGTCTGGAAAGCCATCTGGATGTGCAATTGCTGAAAAGAACATCTTCTAATAATGCATGCCATAAGGCTATTGTCAGTAGTTAGCTAGGCCTTTCTGGATTCCTTCTGGTTACTTTTGGTGAGTGGGTTAACGTTTTGACCTAACCTCAAAAAACCTTAGTCCTCCTCTAATTAGAAATAAATGGAAACAAAATATAGTAATATTCCAGCTCAGAACTTGAAGACTGGGATCTGGAAGATGTAGATCTTATTTCAAGCTTTTTCAGAGACTCAATTAATGTAAATCATAATTATTTTTAATAATTCTTATTATAGCAGTATTTAAGAGCCAGTTTAAACTGATCCTCCACAGTGCTGGGCACTGTACAATGCACATAACAGTAGGTGTTCCTCCCTTCAAACTTCACTGCATAGAAAAATCTTCACTGCATAGAGAAGGGAGATGGGAGTTGACACACAGAGGGAACCACAGGGAGGCAATAAACATGATTCTAGTAACTTTTTCATTCCTCTTTCTTTAGTGATTTACTTCAGAGGCAATAAACACAGGAAAAAAAGAAAAGTAAACAGAGTAACAGGGCAGGGAGAGGGTATAAAATGGAATTAAGCAGGTATGAAGAGGCTGTGAGGAAAAGAAAAGACTGGAGTAATTAGTGAGAAAGAACAAGACAGAAAAAGTCAGCCAAAACTACAGATTCAGTGAAAGCTCATGTGACCCTGCCTTGGCTGATTCTATGCCTTTGGCCAGGTATTTTTCCCTTCTGCTATGTGGTTTTGAGGAAAAGCTGCAACTGCAAGTGGTTATGCTTTTCTGAAAGATCTGGGTGGGAGAAACCCTTTCATTCCCTTCCCATGGAATTTTTGCTCTTCTCCTTTGGAGTCCTTTCTAACTAACATAAATACTTCCATCTTCCAAAATACAATGCTAACCTAGGGCTTGAACATGAAATTGCCAATCAAAAACCAATCCAAATACAGAAGTGTTTATTAGCAAGACAACAAAGAAAGGTAAACCTCAAGAATCTTGAAAGTCCCGCTTGATTTCAGTACAATCTTTTTCAGCAATAACTGATGCTTTCAAACATGCATTATTAGCAGTGATATTCTAAAGCTGTGAACTACAGAGGGCTTTTTAAGTCTATTTGTTTTGATAGGATCATTTCTTCTCTAACGTGCTTCTAGGTGTAAAGCACTATATAAAATGCGCTGTCTATATGTATTCATGTATCTCATATGCAAAACACATATGAAACAGGTAAACATGACCAGCCTTCATTGTGCATTTATCCCTTAGGACTTGCAACTTCTGGAATATCAATCAAAGCTGTATCAGAGGGACATATGATTGCTGATATTATCTCTACTGCTATTCCTTTTATCACTGCTGCTGCCAGTCTATAGCCAGGGTTACTAGGGTAGTGTCTAGCAAAATCGCATTTGTAAACCTGAAGTGGTTCTTCTCACAAGGCAGAAGGGGTAGGTATCTAGCAACTCTTATGAACAAAAATTATTAAAATGGTTCCTGACTATGTCCCAGAAAATGCCATCCATTAGTCAATTCATGTTTACAGCAACAAAGGAAATGGAAACGGAGATTTTACACTCCCAAAGTTGGTACACATTGTGGCAAAGATTCTTTAATGTTACAGAGGTACAACCTCACACGGCTTTGCATCTGCCACTATTTATGCATCATCTGTAATGGCTTGTCTGTCTGGTTATCAGGTGCTTTATGACAAATTATTACACCATGCTTGTTATTTCATCACGTTTCTTGATTACTTTGGATGCTCTGCTTACCATATGAAGTCACACATTCCACATATGGATGACATTTAGGAGACAATTATTATAATAAAAAATAATAATTTCGGCTTATCATGTTACTTTACAAAGAGGGAGGGAAGGATTATTCAGTATGCAGACTTTCAGCTTGCAAGAGATTGTGTCATTTTGCTAGTTGTATTCTCCTTTTTTAAATATAAAAGAGTGCCTGTTTATTGCAGACAGTAGAAAGGAGGCTGCTCTTTTGTATTCCTGTTCAAATGTTGCATGTAAGAGTGATTCACTGCATTTTCTCTTATAGACAAATTCTGTGTGTTGTTTTAAATAACCTTGATTAAGTCATTCAGGTGGAAAGGGATGTTCTTTTTTTGCATGTAAAAACAACTACTTGTACTTGTATTGTATTATTTGTTGTTCATATATTTGTTGTTAAAGGCATTTTGGAATGTTGAGATGCTTTTTCCCCTGTTAACTGTGATAAACTGTGCACTGCAAATATATGAAACCTGAGCATTTTAATTACTTGCCCAAAGAAGAATAAGCATAATGTCACACGTGGTTGCTGAATCTGCAGTGAGCTTCCCACAGCTGGAAAACTGCAGCAGCAATTTTTGCAGCCAGCTGAGGTTTGATTCACTTGTTTCACCTGGGAATTACAGGGAAACTCCCCAATTTTTCATGAACTCACAATAGTGAAAATGTTTGCGGCATTAAAATAGAAAAGGACTGTATGTGACTGTTCACACTTGGAAAAAGAATCTTTCTTTTCACTGTGAAATGTGGGGACATTTAAGACAGAGACTCGAAAATGGTTCAAGAGCAGAGTTGAATAGAAATGAGAGATTTTCTCCTTTCCAAATGATACTAAGAACCTTCCTCTGTGATTACCTATGTGGATTTGTTATTGAATATAGCTTCTTAGATATGTATAGCATGCACTTGATATGTTGTATCTATGGTACAATTGTTCCTAGTAGCTTGGGAGGCAACAAAAGGCAATTGTCTTGTTTATCATAATTTCTTTATTTTACCTTGTTCTTTGCCTGCAAGAAACCACTTGGTTTATTCACAAACACTGGGTCAGACATTCATGTAAAAATAGCACAGATATGTGATATTGGTTTAAATAGCAAGTTGTAACTGTAATTTGACATATGTCGTAACCAGACATAAGCTGCAGCTACTGCTTGGGTCCAGGGTAGCCTTTAGAAACTCCAGTTAGGGAATGACAAAATCTTTAGTATCATTTATGTCATTTACAGGCTGTGTTTGATAAAACTTTAAGTGTTCCAGTCTGGGTTTGCATATATCTGCTCCTTCATATACGTCAAAGTCCAGATCTTAAGGTCCATGGACCTTCAACTCAGTCTTTGAGTCCAGATCGTAGACCAGAAGCTGTTTGTTCTACTGGAATTAGAGCAATGTGAGTCTAAATAGCTCAGATTCAAGGTAGGGTGATAAAAACATGTTTGGTCTTGACCAGTCTGGCCTCCCAGAAAAATTCCTATTTGGTTTCTGTTGCTACAGCCACAGGTTATCCCACAGTCTTATTTTATGACCCCTAATCTGGGCAGTGGGTTGCTGCCAAATTCTCTGGTTTCTGTAACTAAGCAAGTTTCCTCTTAGGTGAATTGGGACCTCACCTGACCTGTCCTTTTCCCTCTCTGTCTCACAGGACAGAGGGAATGTTCCAGGGATTCACTCACAAATAGTTCAGTATTCCTTCTGGCATGGCTAAATTTTTGCCTGGCCAATCTTTTAGAAAAGAGTAAGAAAACTTAATTCTTGCTATAGTGCTAAAGAGGCCCATTATACAATTCACTTGGGATCAGAGGGAATCCTGGGTTAATCACATTTTTTAAAGTATGAAATTCAGCATAGTAAATAGGTCCCTGAAGTCTTTTAGACTAGATGTGGTTTGCATACAACTTTTTCTTATCTAATTATAATATTTTAAATCCATCTTAATAATTTTTCCAAGGCATTTTAGACGAGGAAGAATATTTTGCTACAGGTAAACAAAGTTTGAAAAACCAGTCTACTTAAAAACAGTTGGTGCGTGGAAACTACGACAGAATATTATCATTATGAAGGTTTTATTCTGTGTCTTTGTAAATGTCAAGAAATGTTGCAAGAGTAAGTGAATTTTGCAAACACTTTGCAGTTTTTCTCACAGTTTGCTACTTGCCTTTCAAAACAAGTTTGCAGCTCACAATTAGCACTTTTTCTCTTCATTAAAATAATTTCCCAGATGCTTCTCAAACTTAAGTATGCAATCATGTTCCACCCTCCTTGGGAAAGAATAAAAACTCTTTTTTGTCTCAGGCATCTTTTGATGTTAGTCACATGCATGTAAGGACATGATGGTGACTGAAAGATAGAGTTTGGAGTGTTGCTGCTTGTCCAAAAAGATTGTCTTAATGTCACATGGAGTCTTCTCCCACTACTGAGAACCCTATCACCCAGCCGAAAGAAACTCTGAAAGTTAAAGTTCATCTTTTTCTTTGACCATGTGTCTGATTGAAAAAGGCTGGTATCTATAAAAACATAATTTGAGGTAGACCTGGAGATTGGAAAAGAGAATGAAATTGACATGCTTGAGGCACCCGTGGTAGAAAAGCCTTCTTTTTATATATCCTCCTTTAGGGACCAGATAGTGTGCAGATACAACCTGGTCTGCACCTCTGCCCTCACTCGTCACTTTTGTTTTGCAACAAGTATTTACTAATACACCATGCTGATACCTAGAACTAATGTTCTAACAAAGAAAATATGAATATGCTCCCCACCAGCTCAACAGGTACTTGACAAGCCACTGCTGGGTAGGCAGTCACTAGTCAACTGCAGATGCATCGCCTATACTTTGCTAGGTTTCGTGATAAAAGTTCATCTGCAGACCCAAAAAGGAGAACAGAGAGACAATAGCTTGTGTGGGGAGGCCCAAACAAACCCTGCCCCTGCTCCTCCCAAGCCCATCACAGGAGCCATCAGCCCATCAAAGGGTCATCTCCACAAACTCAGAGGAGCACAGGGGCAGAAGGGCAGACAGGAATCCAAATTAAAGGCTTGGAGGAAGGGATGTCCTGTCCAGGCCCTCCCAGGGCCATCCCAGAAAAGCCTCAGTCCCAGAGTGCACTTGTGAAACACATCAAAGTGAGCCAATGCTGGAGAAGCACCTTTCGGACTGAGGGGGGTCACTGCCTAGGACAGAGGAAGAACATTTCAGGATTGCACAGGACTTCTTATGGTATCTTTAGAGGAATTATCTAGGTGATTTGGGGAGGAATAAGTGTGGGAAAGTAGAGGCATAATGGGATAAAAAGAGCTGGTCATGTGTAAACACTTTGTTGGTCAGTTGCTGTAGGAAACCAGATGGAAGATCTCACACCAAGGTTAACTTGTAACCCCTGACATGAAGCCCAAGGAATGCAGATAACAGGACAGGACTCAATAAGGGAGCAAGGAGTGAAGGCATCCGAGACCCTTCCAAGACATGTCTCAAACACTCTGCAGATAAATGGACTGAGAAGGCGGTCTGCAAGATGAGCCGTGAACCCTTAACCAAAAGGTAATTCAGGCAGGGGGAGATCATAACCACCGACTCACTGACCACCAACTCAATACACCCACTGACTCAAAAGAGGACCAGACTGAGCACGCGTGTTATTTAGCATAGGAAGCAGAGAAGGTGTGTCTAAGCAAGGATTAAAAACCACAAGCCACCCCAAGACTGGGGGGAAAAAAAAAGAAAGAAAAGCAGAAAAAACTTGAAGACGGATGCATCTCCCCCTGTTGGCTGGACTGATGCTGGAACCCAGACTGGTGATCTCATTCTCTCTCTCTCTCTCTCTCCCCCTGCCCCCCTTCTCTTTCCTCTTTTGTTTTACTCTTTTGTCTTTTATATCTCTAGTAAGTAACGTAAGGCATAGTTTAACGGCATTGCAGTAAAAACCAACACTTTCACGAGTTACCCAAAATCACCTATTAAAGAATTACAAGCCAGTAACAGGTCGTTTGGTGTCATTTCACCTTCATTTGCCCCAGGGGGATTTCAGGAGCCTGAAGTCTGGCTTGTCCTAACCAGGGTAGCCCGGACGTGGATCACGACAGTTGCTTATCTTTCCGTTCTCCAAGCTTGATCAGTACAGTCTGCTTTATCTATTAAATTTCTTTCTAACTCTTTCCCATGGGTAAGACCACAGGAGGAACTGGCTATCAGGGGACCAGGGTAGTCCTGGACAGCTGCTTTAGACACCATGTGGTCTGGGGGTCTTTAGGTGTGAGACCCACTGGCGCATGTGTGTGTGCCCAAGGGCAAGAACACAGAGGGGTTGTCTACCGGGGGCCAAACCTGGCAAGGGGGGTTGTGTGTGTGCAGGAGCGGGATGGTCAGTGCCAGCAAATGGAGTGGGGCTTGTATGTCCAGGTGGCAGCAACTGGGGAGACTGGGATCCAGGGGCAGCTACTGGGTAGACTGAATGTTTGAGCCCAGCTGCTGGAGGGAGAGATAAATATAGAGATATATATATCTCCTTACTAACGGACATCCGTCTTGCTCAGCCAGAGAGGACAGCAGGATGACACCATTGATGCTGTTTGTTTTCATGTGAGTGCTCTGTGTGTCTGTCTGCACTCTAACACCCACTGGTCCTTGGAATGGGGTGATCCTTTATTTCAATGAGTAGTTGTCTTCCAAATCTGGTCAAGTGCTATACCTTTTCATGCTTTTCAGAATGCTTTAAATTACTACCACCAATTTCAAAAAATATTTTCTTTTTGTTTTCACTTTTCTAGTCTTGCATGGCTTTGACTCGTGCACTTGCACAGCTCAGTAACGGTTTCTTTCATTAGAGCTGAACAAAGGTCATACAGTTGTGCTTCACAAAGCACAAAGTTGCAGACAGCTGAACCCTTGAGCTGTGAGTTGCATATCCAAATTTTGTCTACAATAATTTTCACTATTTATTTTTTTACATTTTACTCCATACAGTTTTAGGCAAATATGTATTTATGTACTTTTTTCAGCTCTGATAGCTTATTCTTCTAAAAGATTACTTATACCCACTTATTCAACCTTCAGATTCCACCATGGTCTTAATATGATCATTCTTTAAATATTAGAGGTAATACAGAGGTAAAATATTTGCAGTATAGATAACATAAAACCCCTTCACTTTTCATGTGACAATTAGGGCTGCACAAGTGTTGAAATATATGTTGGGGGATGCATATATTTGCTATTTAAAAACCAGAGAGAGTAAAGGGAGAGGTAAAACAGCATGTAAAAAAAAACCAAAACACTCTTTTTCTACAGAGAGGGAACTCTAAAAGCAGCACACAGTTTGAGCATTAGTGATTAGATAGTACTTTCAAGCCTATTTGTTTTGAAAAATCTGGCCTTCCTACACAGTACCCTTCAGGATGCAATGTAAATTGAACTGCGGGGCACTCTGTGGCAAATCTACAGTCATTATCTCTTAGTTGATTTTGTCTTGTGTCTCATAACTTTTCAGAGGTACATATGAAGCTCCTCTCATAAAAGCTATTACTTTGTCTCCATGATACCTGTTGATATGAGATGATGAAATAAAGATGATTACTCATCCCAGCAGGCACCTGCTTTGACCTTGTTGTGTGTAGTTTATCATAAACATTGCTGTGTGGTATTTCAAGTTGAAAATTAGGCAGATGCAAGAACATAACATATGCCACTGGGCCATTTTATGTCTTCTAGCAGTACACATGAGAAGTTTATAATGCCACGAAAGCAACATTATACAGATGATACAGCAAATTTAAGCAAAGCCCACTGCTAAAGGTGTGCATGAAAATGGGACCTAACTACTTATTCTCTTACTTTGAGAACAGAAATTTTGCAGAGAACATAATGAAAAATTCTGTAGAACAGAAAATAGACAAAGATTAAATATATATTTTTAAATAAATCAGAAAAGTTAAGATACATTTATCGATGTTAAGGCTTAACACTTACGCTTCATATTATTTTCCAAAGATACTTTTCTGTAATTTGAGGGGAAATAAACAATTTTTGGTGAAAAAGGTTAGCACCTTCAAATTAAGATTCTTTCAGTTTTTGTATGTGCAAGGCACAAATAGGTATAAAGGTACAAAAAAGGTATAAATATAGCAAATATGGCTTTAAATATTAAAATTAAAGAAAAAAAATTGTCTCCAAACTTGTGCAGGAACATATGTCCTAAGGATATCACCCATCCATCAATATCAGATAGACCACAAAGCCTTCCTTTTTTGCTAGATTTTTCTGATGACAGTTTTCTAAAGCAATGATCGTTTCCTCCCCTGATTTGTAAATTTTGACACTGCTCTTTAGAACAACTAAGCAGACTCAACAGAGGAAACAAAGGCAAAAGGACCAGCAAAGTAAAAGACTCGTAACTTCTATGCTTCATTTCAAAACAGCTGTATTGTACAAGACCACGCTACTCTTGAACTTTGGGCCCATGAAGGCTATTCTTGCATTTATTCTTTTTGACCCTAACTGAACTACTGCTTATTTCAGTGCAAGAATGATATTAAGTATTGTGTCCATCAAAGTCTATGCTTATTATGAATTTGGGTCAGGCTTCAGTTATACATATGTGAAGTGGTTCATATAGGAAGTTTCATAATCTTGAACTCTGTTTTACCTTAAAAATATAAAAACTAATTGGAAAAGTTATATTTTGGGTTTTATTTAGTATTCAGGAAAAGGAAGTTGTAGGTTGAAACTGCTGCATCGATGTTTGAGTTGCATGAGAATAAAAACTAGTCATATTTAAACTGAGCTAGTTATTTCAAAAAGTTGATTTAGATATTTCAGCTTAAAAAAAATCTTTTAATAATAATGTTTTACATTTTTTATAAAAGCTGTAGAGTTGATTCAAACAAAGTCACTGAATCCACACAGGGAGATGCAACCCCATTAAATACCATAATTTTTTGGGATTCCATTTTTCAGCATAAAGAAAAGTTTTTATCAGAAATTTTATGATGAAACTGTAAGTCTGAGGCGTACTGTTTTAAAAAATTTCTTTTCTCTAGCATTGGCCTGGAAATAATGTGTAAATTAATTTGTAAAAGAGAGTTGAGATTACTTTCTCTAAAATATTTTTCAGTGATGATCTGTCCTTCATGGCAATTTCTAGTACCCTTTTTACAACTGAGGTAAATCCTTTACTTCCTGTTCTAATATGTGAATTATTTTTCAATTCATCTGTAAAATTATTTTGTAGCTTTCAAAAAAAAATCATTAGAAAAAACTGGGCCCCAAAACAGGATTTGTTTAAGAGACTAACAAGCAAATAACTCAAAGGTAATAGATTTTCTTCCTGATAAATTATGACACATGGTTTATGTGCAGGAAGAGAGAATTTATATTTGATCTTTTTCCTATTTTGCTAGAAGTGGCAACACAATGGAACTAAGCTAGTGTGAAAGAATTAGAAAGTGCAACTCTCAGTGAAGAAAAGTGAAATTGAATTATTTCCGCTAGCTTTAATAGAAACTATGTCAGGGTGCAAAAACCAGTTTTTAATGCCATTCTACTAGTAGGTATGGAAGGAGGAGAGATATCCTAAAAGTATTTGTGTTTGACTCAGATGTCACTTTTTCAAAAATAACACTGAGCAGAAAGGTGCCTTTCTACATCTGTAGATAACTGAATTTCCTACAAAACAGGCCACTCTTATCCAAAGCCTGAAGCATATGGAAACAACAGAACAGGTGAAAATTAATTGAGATATTTAGGTGTTCATATGAATGTCTAAAAGTGTTATTGGTTACATAAACAGAGAAAATTGTTTTAATGTAAGATTTTCATCCTGACTTTATTTTGATTAATATATTCAGAAGTGACTAAAAAAATATTATAATAAGCCTTTGAGATTCCCTTCAGCAATTGTATTTTCCAACCAGAAGAACATCTGACTAATCACAAAACATATTTACATTCATTGTAAGGCATCCACATAAATCAAAGTGCCCTGAAAAAAATTCACAAGTGTTTGTTCACTAAAGTGTGACAAAAATGAAACTTAGATTTGAATTAACTTAAAAAATGCTAAATGCTCCTTGACTCCCTGATTAGCAGAATAAAGTTGTTACTCTCTAAAAAAACCCCTTCGTCTATAATTCTAAATTGTTCATGTGGATTGAATGAATAAAAACTGTGCACTTCTTTAAAACTGCAATCTAAGCAATTTAGGATTACACATCTTATTGACTTTCAATGACATTCTTCTTCCTAGATCAATCATGTACATGTAAAGATCTCATCCCAAATCCTGAGGTTGAGTTTAAGCTGTACATGGAGGTCTATAAATACCTTGTTTTCAAATTAACTTGTAAACTTCTGAAGCACACATTAAGATAGGGTAATTTTATCAAAACCCAATGTCCTCTTGTCCAGGCTAAACTGTTCACCTCTCTGCAGTCTCTCTGCATAGAAGCTGGAGAGAGATGTCATTTTCAAAGGACAATTCATGCTGTCCTAAAATAAGTTTCTGAAACAGTAAGAACAAATCTGTTTCGTATTTACTTCTAATATATTTCACAAACAGTAGCACTTTATCATGCTAAAGGCACTTTGGGATCCGGGTCTTATATTGGTCTGATTCCAGCCAGACTGCTAGCCCTGTGTGCAGCATGGCATTGCCTCATATATCGTACCCTTGCGCCTGTTCCAGTTACCATTTGATTAAAGAGAAGCTTGATAGATACTTAAAACAATAAACACTAGATAACTACCTCTTTTACCCCAAATCATGCTATGGAAAATGCTACCTTCTTAATAATCAACATTATTAGCAATTTATTTGTGTACTGCAATGCTTTTATTTAAAAGAAGGCTCTCCAATAATCCTATGCTCATCATTTACTTTAAATATTGGTTTTGCTTGAAGAGTTTATTTTCCAGACTTTTCCATAGGTATTTATATTCCCAACCATTTTCCTAACTGGGCCTTCAAAGCATAAAAAGTTATCAGAGAGAAGGAAAGTCCACACACCTTGGCTGATTTCCTAGCAAAATTCGTTATGGAATAAAGGCAGAATGGTAGGATGGGATGGGAGCTAATACTTACATCTTAGTAGATGTCATTACTTATCTGTGTTTATTGATTGGACAATATTAATGGAACAATACATCTCTNATCTTCCATAAATATTTGCATCAGCTCCTGCCTTCTTTTTTCACACCTTATACTTCTTTATTCTATGAACAGTTACGTCAGCATTATTAAATTTAAGGTAAGTCAGTGAAAGTAAAAGGTGACAGACCTAGTCATTAATAAAAGTGTGGAAAAGATATGAAAGTCAAAACTTGTTAACCATTATATGCAACTGCAATAGAAATCTTCCATTTCAAACAGAATGCAGNAATAGAGCTTGTAACTGTCTCTATGAAATGATAATTTTTTACAGTGGTCAGACATTGGTAGGTGAATCCAAAATCCAGGTTCTTCATGATCCCACCCCCTGGCATATGGCTAGCTCAGNATGGGATAGTATATTGTGGAATGTTTTAAACAAAAGAACTAACTGACAATAATTTTGTGTGTTCAGTAAGCAAGAACACTGTGTGAACATTTTATTAATGTTGCCAGAATAATCATAAAGCACAGATGGGTTGTCCCCAAGACTAGCACACAAGACAGTAATGTAGAAGGGTAGTTCTGGAAGACTGTACATCATGTTTTATTCTTTTTTTCAGGAATTATTTTAGTTCTTATCCAGGGGAAATAACACTTAAAAAACATCAAAATAAGACAAGAAATAAAATGAAAAAGAATATAACTTGGAAAAAAATTATACTGAAGTCGGGAAAGGTATATCTATTCACATAAGCCTGTGATCCACCCCAGTATTTTTATTGTTGNAAAATTAACTAGTAACAGCTAATCACAGACTATTACAAAACTACTGAAGGAGTTCATCTGTGCAATTACATATTTTTGAAAACCCCATGCTGAGAAGTGCAAAGGACTAGTTTGGAAAATCATAATTTGTGAGAATATCCCAAGCAAAGCTCAATACTGATAACTCCAGGAAAAGGAGATAAAGATAAGATCACACTACAGTCTGAGATCACCTCCTGACCCAACAAGNATAAGCCTGTGATCCACCCCAGTATTTTTATTGTTGAAAACCCAAAGCTGCTTTAGGGAACAGGATATGTGAAGCAAGATTTTCTCTTTTTAAGGAGCTGATATACAACCCATTTAACTCACCCTCCCTTTTCACCTTCACTTTCCACATAAATTCTAAGTATTCTTTACCTGGAAATATCATGTCACATTTGACAAAAAATAGAAAATATTTGGAAAAGCAGTAACCTTTATTTTAGAGACTGCTTTTATGTGCATTCACGTATGTTCTATGTTCCCAAATGGTTCAACCCAAATACCTTAAACATTAGAGTTATCACAAGGAAAACAGAGCTGCAATGGATACTGAGAAAAGCTGGGTGGTTTTAATTCAGAGAAGTGTCCCAACATTTAAGTGCTGTTCTTTGACCTACACATCAAGGCCCTGCTTTCACAATGTGCACAAGCATATTTTTAAATCAGACCTCATTCAAAAGGCACTTCACAGTGCATGTACTATTGTAATGCCTTGTTCTCTTGTCACACTTGAGCCCTAATCCCTGACTGTCCAAAATAGCTATATGACTGCATACACATTGGTATGCATGAAGTGCCTCTCTTTCTGAGGAAACTTGAGCTTGGGGTAGGAGAAAAAAAGTGAAAACTAACTCGCTTTTTATTTCCATACTTTTAGCACATGTGTAGAGTGTACACATGAGTAAACCAGAGCTGGATAAAATTGGCTCGGCCCTAGTTTCTTCTGACAGTACCCCAGCAGGCTTGGCATCCTTCCATATCTCCAAACTGCACCCTTATTTGCCCTCAAAGTCACACTGCAAAACAAAATAGTCTGTGTAATGCCCTCTAATTTTTTAGAAATTCTTATGCCACCATGTCCTGATGTGGAGCTACTTTGAATTATGTGTGTCTTTCCCTTGCTGTCATGGGCTCATTTTTCTTAAACGATTCTGTTCTCAATTTAGCCTAGCAGTGCTTTACTTTGGAGTCCTCTGAAGAAGCATCATCCAGTTGAACTTGTGTTCTTTTTTGCATCTAGAAGTTTTTCTGAAAACCTTAATGTTAGAGTTCTCCTACCCCAAG
>VYZW01038723.1:35709-53942 GCA_013401315.1 Balaeniceps rex | reverse complement strand
AAGTTTGCATCAGGACGTATTTGAAGCAGACACTGTAATACCTTGTCCTGGTTCTGCTGGTGCTATACAACTAGCAGCCAGTGGCAGTCACTGACAGAGGTGGAGAGGGGGGGACTTGCCCTCTCATACATGAAAGATTTGCTCTTTCCAGCTGCCTGTTCTAGGCTGAAAAACATTGCCAATAGCAGGAAAACAATAGCTATTTATTTCATGTTTTAACTCTGCTGTTTGAAAGAGTGCTCCAATTTTGAAAAATATTTTCAGAAGCATTTTTATTCAACAGTTTTAGTTGAGTTAATGGGGCTGAGAGACATCCACAATTTGTCTAAAAATATCTGTGAAAAATAGTGAATGGGTCACAAACTGATCATAAAAATGGAATATGTATGGCTAGAGCCATATGCTATTTTATTGTCCCAGCATGGGACCCTGTCTTGCAACTGGAGCAGTTTGATAGGCTATGACTTTTTTTTTCACATAGAACAGCACCACTTCAGGATGCTCCCAACCAGCATGCTGAACTCCTCCAACAGCTTTGTTGGAGCATTTTTCAGAAAGGCAGGGTACCACCAAGCAGCTGGTTCCACTGAGCTATGCTCCTGAACACTGTGAAACAGGCTCTCCCCAGCCCCAGTGGTTCTTAGAAAGAAAAGATACTTATCACATGGAGGAGACTGCCTTACACCAGTACTACAGAGGCACTCCAAAACTAAAAGCGGCTGGTGGGTAGTACCTCTACAGAGGCAAAGGTGGGGGACAGCGGCGAGTCTTGGCTCTCCTACTAAGACTGGAGCCAGGGAAAGCCAGTGCATAGCTCAGGGCTGGTACCCCAGATACTTGCAGTGCTGTTAACACCACTTTCCCACAGGACATTTTCTAGCCCGCATCCTGCACCAGTGCCTGGAATAACCAGCTAAGAGACTTGAGAATAGTTCCTTTCAGTGTCCATTTCTTCCATCTCTTCCTCTCCCTGTCTTGCCTTCCTGCGCTTTTCCCTGTCCCCACCAGCTCTGCAGTGCTACTTCTCAAATGAGAACAGAGTGAAGTTAGTGGTCGGGATGAGTGTTTCTGCACTCCAGGCACCTCTGTTCCAAACTGACCTTTCATAAGTCCCAAAATGTTTTGGTTTCCCCCCGCCCCCCCCAGCTGTACCAGGCTCTAATGCTAGGTACTATATTTAGCTCCCTGACTCCCAGGCCCAAACTGAGTCATTATACTCTTACAGCAAAGGCTGACTCATGAATCCATGGTATCATGGATAAGTCTGTAAATTGGTCAAAGACAGTAACATAAACTGAAGCTAAGTTACCAATTTCTTTTTCAAAATTGGAATGTATGGCAGCAAGCAAATGTGACAGACTTAGGACACCCAAGTTATGTAACAAGAAGCTATTTCATACCACAGGAAGATGAGGCAAGAATGAGAAAAATTAACAGCCAGCCTTGTATAGCATGGAGAATACATGTAAAACTTTGCTTATGATTGAGTAGTAATGTAGCGTAAGTATCAAATCCATTTACCTTTCTATAGCCACTTTCTATTTTGAGAACAGGTTCTCTTAACTCTAACTAGACCTTTCTTATGTGGGCAAGCATCGTAGGCGTGGAAATACTACAAGAGTTACCAGAAAGAGCTTTGTCTCCTTCGTCTACCATTTTTGAACTTCTTAGCTATGCATCAAAGGCCAACCACAGATTGCCACCCTGTCCTGTTGTGCAGCCATGGAGTTTGGGAACTCCCATTTGAGACGCACAAGCTGATCTTTCTGAAATACCTCTGTCTTCTCTTGCATAGGTTTTGATTATACCACCCAATAAATCACTCATATTTATTAATGGCTGAGGCCCAGGCATTCTCAACTGATAATTACAGGGAAGCAAAATAAATGCCACTACCACTTCCCTCTTTCTGAAGCCACTTATGGCTTCTACCTCAAGATTAGCCCTGACAGACAGATAGCTCTTGAGTTGTTTGGGTATCCTTTAACTCATTCCTGCTGGTGAACACTACCTTATTCAGAAAGCAGGATTCAAAAATCAGCCAGAAAAACAAGCTCCCTTCTGAGGAGACAAGCATGGATCCTGCCTGTTTAAAATGCTTCATTATCCTTTTGTCTAATATGTGCAGAGTAAACAGCCTCAGGAAAAGATGGTACAAAATAGAAAGAAATTTAAGAAGATGTAAATGGAAAAATTTTCTCCTCACTCAAAACATCCAGAGGAGATTTATTTTCAAAGTATATTAAATTCTAACTCATTTAATCATGTGTTCATTTGTTTTTAAACATACTCAAGTGGAGAAAAAGGAGATTCCTAAAAACAATGGAATTTTCACCCTCAACCCCAAAGTAAATCATCACAAAAATATGAAAAATATTTCCCAGCCCTTCTCTTTTATACCTTTTTATACCTTTTATCAGGGAAGATACTTCTAGTCCTTTTTATGGTTCTGCTTAGGTGACTGAGGCTTCTTTAAGGGATTGGTGGAAATGCATTTCTTTTCTGCTGTTGTCTTCTTGATTAAATATTCTCTACCCTGTGTGATCTCTTCTTTGTATATAAAAATCAATATTCCACTGAAGATTTATCTTCTTGCTTCCTTTCCCCATGGTAACATTCCATTTTGATACTTTTGTTGTGTTTGGTTTTACTGTTTGGATTTTGTTTTGTTTGCCCATGTTTTAAATAAATCAGAGGATCCTAATGTTTTTTCAGTTGCCTGTTTTGGGGCAGGATCACTCACACTTATCTGTATAATTCAATTTTAGTTATGCAGATGTGCAATTAACTACTCCCAAGTTGGTGCAGGATGAACTAATCAATAGGCCGAAGCAGACTTCTTTTGCAGAACAGCATCAACAGAACAGGTAAAGCTGTAATTGCCAAGACACAAGTGAAATGAGTGTCCTCAGTCATATATGGGTCTGCAAATATGTTATGTTCTTTTGTTTGTTCACTTCAAAAAAGTCACATATGATACACCTCTGCCTTAAATAATGTGTTTCTTTTTGCTTAGCCTTCCATCATGGATGGACTAGCACATTTGCACACTCACTACACTTGTACATCAGCTATCCATTATCTGGATTGCGTTATCTTATTCATCGGATAGCTTGCCAAGTGCAGGGGCCTCTCCAAATTAGATATTTTTGAAGAGACTGCAGACAGTTTGGTGACACTATGTAAATTATATTCATTTCAAATGCATTGATAAATGCTTTTTCACATCTTTTTAACTGAAATGCTGTATTTCTATATAGGCTGATATCTACATGTTAATAGAGTCTGTTTTTCTGTATTTTAACTAGAAACTCCGGTTTTTCATAAATGTGCAGTAAAATGACAGTAATCTGCTGCTGAATAAAACTGCTTTTTGCAACTAGTTTCTACATTTCATAATCCCTGTGTAATCTCTGTACAGAGCTCATTCTTTAGTATATATGCCACAAATGAGGTGAAAGGCTCCAATATTCATGTAGTCTGCATCAGACTACTACTAATTTTATTAGAACATATAATAGACTTACCCTGACACTGTAACTCCTGTTGCAGTTACCAGGAATAACCCCAGAGCATTAGCCAAATGTTATATGATACAGCACCACTGAGAACTATGTTCCTACTCTACACCAATTTCAGAAAAAAGCTCCAGAGAAAACCCATCCCTTCTCAGCAGGGAAGCAGGGACTGAAAGCCTCTGAAGTACTTAACGTTTCACATGTTTTTCAGAAAAACCCCAACACCTAGGTAATTATTGGGGCCCTTGCTTGTAAAATTGATGCAGGAGCTAGAATATCACCAAAGATGGAGCTCACTGCAGCATGGAAGCTCATCGCTCCCAATAGGTAGCTGTCAGTTGTCAGACAGTAGCTAGACACTTCTCAGGGTAACCCATGATACTATAAGGATGCAAATGTTTTTCCATATCGTGTAAATTGGCAATGTCCAGGAGACTATGGATGGTGTTGCAAGATGCAGTCCCCAAACTGTTCAGGTGATGGCACTGCATCTGAAACTCAAGCCTGTTTCCTGACTAGAGAATGGCACTAGGAGCGTCACCAAAGGCTCTGTGCTGGGGTGGTGGAGTCAGGCCCTTTCACGAGAACCCAGTTCCTTCCTTTTGGCTTGATATTGTGACCAAAGTACCCCTCTTCTTTATTTGCTCTAGCACTACCTCATAGTTCTTCTTCAAGGGAGAGTAAACATGGGCTCTTCGGTGAGGCAACTGCTGAAGACCATGCAAATGCACAGAGGAATGGGCAGTGAAGCTCACATCACTGGCAGATGTGAGCTTGCCTTTGTACCATACCAGATAAAGACTCTCCCAGAGGCCAGCATTCGAGTGGAAAAGGGCTGTGATGCTGTGAATCCGGACAAGCTGGGAGCAGATGAGAACAGGCAGGCAGGAGTGAGCTGGAGGCAGACTGGGCCAGTCAAATAGACGTGGAATTAAGATGACAGCCTGTCGTGGTTTAACCCCAGCCAGCAACTAAGCACCACACAGCTGCTTGCTCACTCCCCCCCCACAGTGCGATGGGGGGAAGAGAATTGGAACGGTAAAAGCGAGAAAGCTTTTGGGTTGAGATAAGGACAGTTTAATAATCGAAATAAAATAAAAATAACAACAACAACAACAATAAAAAAATTGTAATGAAAAGGAAAATAACAAAGAGAGAGAAATAAAACCCAAGAAAGACAAATGAAAACAATTGCTCACCTCCAACCAACCGATGCCCAGCCAGTCCTCGGGCAGCAGCCCCCTCACCAACCTTCCCCCTAGCTTTATTGCTGAGCATGACATCATATGGCATGGAATATCCCTTTGGTCAGTTGGGGTCAGCTGTCCCAGCTGTGTCCCCTCCCAGCTTCTTGTGCACCCTACTCACTGGTGGGGTGGGGTGAGAAGCAGAAAAAGCCTTGACGCCGTGTCAGCACTGCTCAGCAATAACAAAAACATCCCTGTATTAACAACACTGTTTCCAGCACAAATCCAAAACATAGCCCCATACTAGCTACTATGAAGAAAATTAACTCTATCCCAGCCAAAACCAGGACACAGTCCCACACTTACTAGTGAAAAACACCTCCAGCAAAATCAGCTCCCTGCCCCTGCACCCCTTCTCCAAATAACTGTGTCACCCATCGTCAGCTCAGCAACAGCTCCTTGTCCTTCTGCCTATTCAGGCTCTCGCCAGACAGTTTTTGCTTCTTATTGAGCAGCTACAAGGTTGTCTAATCCTAAGGGAGGTTTGTTTCTGGCTCTTCTTGCACTGTCTCTCCCCATTACTAACAAGAAGGCATGGGATTCACTTGCCAGCACACAAGTAAAAAGCCAGTCCTCAGAGACCTAACAGACCAGCTATTCTGTTCTAAAGGAGGATGTGCAGAAGCTAGGCACATCAAGATGAACTAATAGATTTAAAGCCTCTGTCTAGTTAAGCCCTGGATGCTTATGCATCTTCTCATTCTCTGATAGCAGGAAGCTGGCCAGATTTAACAAAGTACAACTTGACCTATTGCTGTGCCTTAAAGGAGAGTTTTATATGTTTGGGGGTTTTTTAACCTGTGAAGATTGAGCAATGAAGGGTTAAGAGAACACAGATTCCGGACTTAGTCACAACACTTTCTTCTCACAACGGTATAAATTGTATTCTGTGTCTATTTGCAATTTGCAGAACAAACACAGCACATCCTAGAAAAATCAATATTTTCTCAATGATAGTGGTTGTCCTCAGCTTGCATCCAGGTAACAGAATAAAAGGTTTTAAGGCACTGTCAATTAGCAGAATTGATAGCAAATGCTTTTGATCAGGCACCCTGTTCAGAAAGCAACTACGGTGGGAATTCCCAGTTTGTAAATGAGGTCTGTTGCCTTTATATTGGCTTACCATATAATGGATTGTAAAAGGCCAATTTTACTGGAGCAGAACTACACAGTCTTTCACAAGTCTGCCTACTGCTGCACATTTTTTCTTTTCTCTTAGGAGTCTGCTATAGGATATAATATATACAAGAAAACTTTTATGCTCTACCCATGAAATTAGAGAGATTTTATTCAATTAGAGAATCAGAAAAAAAAAAGTCTCCCTTCATATTTTTTCTTTCAAAAGCTATCATTGATAACACTATTGTTTGCGCTGTGTTGTAGCCACAAACACTGAGACACATGCTGGTAATGTTTCTGCCCACTTCAGCCTAGACCACACCACTTCATTAGAGTGCTGAGAATTTGCTGGCTTCGGAGACGCCAAAGCGTGTATTCTCAAGGGACTGAAAGGAAAATGTTCCACAAATGCCAAGCTGGAACTTGGCACTGTGGTCACTCGGCAAATGAATGGCACTGTACATAATAAACAAGCAGAGAGAGGGAGCTTAAATTCTAAATACCCTCTTGAGAAAAGATAGAAAACAGTTCCTAGGAACAGTGAACAAAAGCTGTTAGAAAACTAAGATCATTGATTTTTGTCATGAATGACTTATGATTATGGCTATGTGGTTGGAACGGGAATGGAAGATTCTGCAGTACAAAGCACTGCATTCTCTAATCTTGTGTGAGATTTCATTTACACTCATTAGATAAAGCACAGCGTTACATTTGTTAGATCTTTTGGGCTCAAATATTGTATTTTACACATTAATCCAATTATCCTCCTGTTTCACTACATCTTTAGATGACATAAATGTATCAGCAATTAATAAATGCTTTTTATATTTCCATGTATATCTGTGCAAAGGAAAATATGGTTTAGAATAGCCATTAATTTTCCATTCAAATGAATGATTTGCTTCAAAATGAAACTGATGAAGCTGTATTTTTATTTCCACACCTCTCATCTTTTTTATTATGCAACACACACACACACTAAAAATAAGAAAATATATGGCACAGAGCTTAGGCTGCCAACTGGCTACCTGACAAAAGAACAGATTAAGCAAGGTAGCAGGATCTCTGATCCAGCAGATGAACAAGCTGTATTCTGCCTTCTGCATATGAACACTGTTCAGATCTGAAGGGAATCTGCTGTGACCCACACGCACTTTAGTTCTACACTGTGCAGGATTCAGGATATTCACCAATCTGTTACCGCATCCCATACCCTCAATATCTTTCACAGTCACCATCCATTACCAATTCAGGGTTTCATGATGCACTCTTATGAAAGCTTTCAAAACCTTATTCTGCACTGAAACAGGAGTCAGCCTCCTGAGAGACCGATATAGCCTTGTTCTTTACCTCAGAAGAGCTTTAGTCCACATTCAGTCCCATTCTCTTAAAATACAACCAAAGATTAATAGAAGGTGGAAAATGAACCTTCAAGCTCACCAAATAAGCATCTTCAATTTTAAATACTAATAACAAACCACCATTGTGCAAAGTCACATGCTACTCTCTTCTCTTTTTCAGGTCTTTTGCAGCTTTCCTTTATAGTCCTTGACTTTCTGGTTTGTGGGCCTGAACTACACCCTCCACCAGAGGAATCTGAGTCTAAGTTTGTCTTCTGCTTTTTCTTGCACTTACTTGCCGCTTGAAAGAAATCCAGTTGTGCAGTTAGGCCCAGATCCAGAAAAACACATAAGCACGTTATTTATATATATGAATAGTACCATTGTGAAGGGTGCAGGCTCTTTCCCAATATTTGCCATCAGTCTTTTCTCTGCTATTGCTTCTTTGTTCCCCATTACTGTACGTGGCCTTTCTGTTTATTCCAAAATTTTCTTCTAAATTCAAAATGGTGTACAGGCTATGTATATGATCATCCCCAGGACTGAGAGGAGAGTGCTTTTAGAAGAACTGAGACATAAAACACACACACAACTGTGTTTAAAAATGAGATGTCAAAAAGTTCTCAGCACTGCTTTTCACCTCAAACAATTAACATGTATCAGAACAACTGTTGGCTAGCTTGCTTGTTCAGCTTGAACTTTTAGGAAGATCATCTTGGTAGCTCCTTTAGTTCGGGAAATACCACTCCAGAAGAAGTAGTGAAGGTTTATGAGTTACAATATAGTTGGGACGTTAAGCACTAAATACTCTAAAACTAAACTACTTAAAAATAAGTAGCGTGGATTCTATGATATTGTGAACCTATTAATATTCTTTCACCTATAAGCAGTGGTGTATATTTAGAGGAGAGATATCAACATGTTTCAAACAGTCCCATAAGCAAAATAAACATTTAGAGATAAGTATTAACTGAGACCTATCATTAACATGAATTCTCCTGGAAACAATTTCATATAATCAAGTAATTTCAATTATCCTACTTTAGGCTTAGGAATTCCTGTTGGAGATTCCCACATATTGAACCAGATATTTAAAAGTACTGATGGGATATTTACTCTAACATGCCAGACATGAACTCTTTGCAGATGTGTCTGACATGGTGCGACTTCACACTGAATGATTTGAGTCCTATGGTCAGTATTGTAGAAATACCGATGCTGGTCAAACACTCTTCATCATTAACTTTCATGAACTCTAATGGGAGTCAACAGCATGTCTCGGAGGTATTCAAAATCTTGCAGAGTCAAAGTACTGATAGACCTATCACATAGCAGATACCTCAGCTTTCTGAGATTAAAATCAGAAAAGAAACATGAAAGAGCAATTTAAAAAAAAATCTGTATTGAGTTAGTGACATGTAACGCATGCAATGTCATCAGTCTGGTTCTCAGGGAAAGGGATAATGGTTTTGGTCAAAAATTTTGCCTCAGCAGTGCATACAGGGTCAAGGACAAGAAGTTGGTCTTGCTGTAAAAGTACATTCAATGCTGTTGTCCTAGTAAAATTAATTCCTTGTTACTCAAAACCTGACAATGCAAAAAAACCTTTAATTCAATATTCTTGGGGTGTTTTTAAAAAAGCATACTATAAGCTTTTGTGTTAAAGCTCATTCTAGATGAACCTTGAATCAGCTGAAGTTACAGTGCTGACAACTTACTAAATGTTTCCAGGCAACAGAAAGAAAATAGCAAAAAGTAAACAATTCAAATATGCTGAACAGGAACAAACTGATACAAAAATAAAACCTACTCCTGTATGGAGCTCCTCACTTCTAAGCAACGTTAACTCCTTTTATGTTTCATGCATAAAGAAGTACAGAGTCTCACAAAACAAGGGGCAGTGCTTTTCAGAGTTTTTTGGCTGTGTTATTTTCACAAAGGATCCTTCTGTTTCTTTTCACTTCAGCAGACAATTGCTTCCAATTTCAGACAACCCATGAAAACCACCACAGCGTCTCCAAAGACCTCATAAAATCACTGAGGCAGGCTCTGAAAGCCTCCCTGTGCTATATGTACCTCTGCCACGTGTGGGTTAAGAGTTTCCCCATAACCACTCTTGTGTGGCCTGCATACTGGGATGTGGAGTCTGTATTTTGTGCCTTGTGATACTGTTCCAGCAAACTAGAGGTGCTGAAATTGTAGTTTGTGCCAGCCAAGAGCAGTTGCTGACTGTAGTGAACTCCCTTGGGCCAGCCAAAGTCCAAGAGTGCTCTCCAGTATTTTTCTGATCGTCAGAGAGCTCTGCCATCAGCTCTAACCCATCACCAGAAAACCCTCCTTCCTCTCTAGACCCCAGTAATACATGCTCTCCACCTGGATGGGGCAACTGCTGCCCTTTGGATACACTGCAGAATGCACAGGCACTCGCTCCAATGTCCCTGATGCCCCAGTTTATAGGTGTGATGGCTTTAGAGGCACCACAGTTCTGGGTATGGAATGTCTTCTTATTACTGAGCTACTTCAAAATCACTCTTACCACAAAACGAGTTAAAGATGTACACAAGAGCATCTTTCTACCTACACCTCTCTTTCATGGTACAGTTTAATAGTTGCAGATTTTCCTGACAAAAGGTTCCTTCTTTCAGTGACCACACATCTCAGGTAACAATCATTAAAGAGTGTCTTATCATGCTGAAGAATGATATCTTCTATAAGCCACCTCCCATTTAAAATCCTGCCAGGGGTCATAAAACATTTTCTTTTTCCTCCTTATCCACTATGTCAGCTGACCATTTCCACTTTGTTAAAATAAGCACTGTTTCACTCCCTTGGAGTTGAAAAATACTTCTTTGCTAGATGAGGTATCAGGTCCAGTGCTTGACTGCCTAATTAACAGCTTGTATTGGGTTTGCGTGGCAAGGTTTTGGTAGTGGGAGGGCTACCAAAGAAGAGGGTGGCTTCTGTGAGAAGCTGCTAGAAGCTTCCCCTGTGTCCCATAGAGCCAATGCCAGCCGGCTCCAAGACAGACCCACCACTGGCCAAGGCTGAGCCCATCAGCATCAGTGGTCACGCCTCTGTGATAACACATTTAAGAAGGGGAAAACAAAAAAATGCTGGGCAACTGCAGCAGTCAGAAGAGAGGAGTGAGAATATGTGAGAGAAACAGCCCTGCAGACACCCAGGTCAGTGGAGAAGGAGGGGGAGGAGGTGCTCCAGGCACCAGAGCAGAGGTTCCCCTGCAGCCCACGGTGAAGACCATGGTGAGGCAGGCTGTCCCCCTGCAGCCCATGGAGGTTAATGGTGCAGCAGATATCCACCTGCAGCCCGTGGAGGACCCCATGTCAGAGCAGGTGGATGTGCCCTGAAGGAAGCTGCAGCCTGTGGAGAGCCCACACTGGAGCAGGCTCCTGGCAGGACCTGTGGACCTGTGGAGAGAGGAGTCCACGCTGGAGCAGGGTTGCTGGCAGGACTTGTGATCCCATGGGAGACCCACGCTGGAGCAGTCTGCTCCTGAAGGACTGCACCCTGTGGAAGGGACCCACACTGGAGCAGTCCATGACGAACTGCAGCCCGTGGGAAGGACTCACGTTGGACAAGTTCATGGAGGACTGTCTCCTGTGGGAGGGACCCCACACTGGTGCAGGGGAAGAATGTGAGGAGTCCTCCCCCTGAGGAGGAAGGCGTGGGAGAGACAACGTGTCATGAGCTGACCGCAACCCCCATTCCCCATCCCCCTGCACCGCTCGGGGTGAGGAGGTAGAGAAATCCGGAGTGAATTTGAGCTTAGGAAGAAGGGAGGGGTGGGGGGAAGGTGTTTTAAGATTTGGTTTTATTTCTCATTATCCTACTCTGATTTGATTGCCAATAAATTAAATTAATTTCCCCAAGTCGAGTCTGTTTTGCCCATGACGGTAATTGGTGAATGATCTCTCCCTGTCCTTATCTCGACACACGAGCCTTTCGTTATATTTTCTCTCCCCTGTCCTGCTGAGGAGGAGAGTGATAGAGCGGCTTTGGTGGGCACCTGGCATCCAGCCAGGGTCAACCCACCACACAGCTCCTTCTGTCAACAAGGGGTAAAATTCTTCCCTTGTCCCTGTTGATGACTCGCTGCACGTGTTTCAGTTTAAAGCATTTCCCGCCTGAACTTTATGGCTCATATTGCATGTTTGTAAATACGTATTACAAAAAATAAATATGTGGCTTATTACTAGCTCTATACTGCAACCATGATAATAATGTCACCGCTTTAGGCTGACAGTTGGTTTGGTATGATCTTCCCCATCTTCCTTCTTCAAAGCATCCTGTAAACTGTCTAGACTACTAAGACAGGAAGGCATTCTCCAGGAGGCTGGTTTTAAATATCACTTCCTTTCCCAAACTGCTATGCTCTCGCTCAACTTAATGCACTTTGAAAAGGAGTTAAGCCAAAAATGAGAGTCATGCTAATTATGGAATAAGAATACCCACATATGGAGTTACTCAAGAATAGCTGTTCTTGAATAACATCATATAACCAAGCCTGGGACATAGTTTTAAGGTTTTCTTTACAATCATGACAAGTAGGGCTTTGGGATTTTTTTTTTTTTGCTTTGTTTTGCTTTCCAATTTTTTACAATTTAAACAAAAACTCTGTGGCACAAAACTTGCTTCAGATAAATTGTTCAGAAAGTGCATAAGTATTTGTGCTAGCTCCAAGTGCTAGCCTAAATTTCAGTAAGTTGCATTACAATGCAACTAGGAACCCAGAATAGTTTTCCACATTCCTAAGAGCAGAAAAAGTGATATAATTTTAATTATATCAGGAAGTATCAATTCAGCACACAACGGGAACAAGATGCTGGTCCCTGATGTTAGCTTGGTGACTCAGGCACCATGGCAGGATTTCCTTCCCTCTAAAAATTCTTTAATTGGAGTGGATGATGAGGCATCTGTTACCTCTCCGGACTCAGTACAGCCCTCTATGGAAAGACACAACTGTTTTGGGAAACAGACAATGGAAAATCTTTTTGACAAAGTACAAAAGGCCAACAAACAGTGGAGCCAAATCCATTCCTGACATCCCTGACGAATTTCAGTGGCACCATGGCAGAGATTATTATAGCCTATGTGCTAGATGCTCTGCTACAAATTAAAGCATTGGAGTAACTTCGCAGACCTGATTTACAGAAACAGCTAGCAGTTAGGACATCCGGCTGTGTGTGTTAACGTTCCACTTCTTCTAGGAAAATGTTGCTAACGTTTTTCTTAGGAAGACAGTTGGCTCTTGAGCCTTGCTCCCTCTTTCCATGGCCCTTCAGAAAATCTGGGTGCATATCTAAGGAACAGAATTATATATATGGTTGCAGCAATATTGCAATATTGTTATTGTTTCTGGAAAAATGGGAAAGATGTTCAAAGGCAGATAACTTAAATTGTGTATCCCTTGTACCCCTGTATGTGCGCAGAGAGTAGGATAGAGTAGAGAGCAGGACAGGCATCTTAGAAAGCAGTAACAGTTTGAACATACATTTAGTGTCTGCTTATGAGAAATTTTTATTAAAGGTACAAAGTCTTTTAACTTCTGCACATTCATACTCCAGTGATGAATTAACTAAACCTAAGGAGGAAAAGCTACACATGCAAGCATACACACACACACATACACCCTCCACCCCCCCCTGCCCTCTGTATATACAAGCACAGAAGAGGGGAATAGTTCTGAGGGAGGATGACACACACCCGCTGTAAGAGCTGCCTTCCATTACCTATAACATGTTGCAGTGTTGACCTTGCTAGGAATTGATGCAGCAGCCAACTTAACCAGCTCAGGAATCACTGAACAGTTATTTTGCCAAGGAGTCTGAAGCATTTTAAGGAGAGGTAACATGCTGCTGTTCTCTTGGGTTGAGAAGAGTCAAGAATTCACGCACACACATTATGAGGCCACCCAACAGACTACGAAATCATCTCCCTGAGATGATCAGAGGTGTCTGCATTAAAGACACCTTGTAGCTTAGTGTACTAAAATATGGAAATGTATGTATTCCACTGAAATCTTGCATTGAAATTTGACAATAAAAAAGGGGGGATGAGTCTGGTCAGACACATTTACGGACTGATTTGCTCTACATTAGTTTTGTTCTGAGGGTAGCAATACTGTCTGGAAACAGTATTAAACTTATTTCAGTAAGGAATTATACAGTACTCTCCAAGATTTATTGGAAGCTGCTATAACCACAAAGTACAGCAGAAATATACATAATATTCAGAGTCCTGAAGTCATAATCCTAAGGATAAACCTTTCTGCAAATTCCTGAGAAAGCCTAATTTTAGCCAGCTTTCCAGTAAGATGAGATAAACAGAGAGCAAAGTAGATGTATAACAGACCCATGCATAGTTTTATATCGCTACTATTACAAGTACACAGAGGCATTAGACTGCATGGGATTTCAAGCAGGAGAGGATCTCCACAATATTGTTCTCCTCAAGCCCCATTAGGAATTAATGATGTCTCAAGCAGTATTAACTCTTGCAAATTTCTTTTTACTGCTGCTGCTACACGACTATGGCAACATCGTGGCTTCTGCCCAGCCTGTGCTATGAGGGGAAGGGATCTGCAACAGAAATAGAGAGGCACCAATGCCTCGGGGACATCTTACTGACCTGCACATCACTGGACTCCATTAACCACATATCTGGTATTCACAGACTTTAACATTCCCACGGAGTGCTCCATCTTCCCTAAAGTTCTGAGAGGACAGCAAATGTCAGCTGAGCCTCCTGAAAACTCCTGCTTTGTTTCCCTTCCTGTGGGATGCTGTTTCTGGGGTCTTTGCATACACCTTTAATGGAACCTAGATTCATTCTGTCAGCAAAATATTAGGTTTATCAGAATGAATGGGTGAGAAAACTTTGCAGAATTAATGAAAGTGCACAACCTTTTCTAATTATACACCGCATTAAACTTTTATGAGAGAAACCATACAAAAATGCTTTGCTTTGAGTGTATTCTCAGAGCAACTAATTTAGTTTGGTCAGTTGAACTGGTCAGGCAAATAAAAGTTTAACCCAACAAAGTAAAAATATTCATGCAAGGGGGGAATCCCACATTAATCTCTGAGCAGAACAAAAACAAAGACAAAAGCTCATTGCTGGCTCCAAGAGGTAATAAAGAACATGCTGCTGTATCATTAAAAAACCCACCCTGATTCTAAAGCAAAACATTGTTCTAAGGCACTATTTCCCAGCACATATGTTTATCTTTTGCTCCTTTTATTTATCTGCCTTTGATACATCAGCTGATGCTGAATTTTATTTATATTACTCTATTTCTGCAGCTCCAACTCAGCTGCATGTCCCTGCTGTGCAGTACAAACATGTACATAATAAAACATCAGCTCTGTTTCAGAAAGCAAAGAACTTGAGGGCTAAACAGACAAGGCAAGAAAATTGGCAGGGAAAAAGAAGACTCAGAACACTCATTTTACATTATGCCACTGAGGTGCAAGACTATGATTTTACACTGGTAAATGGCAGCAATGTTTTGTCACTGAGATACATAGGGATAGGGTTGTATTTTACACAGTGTACCCAGAGGGACATGGAACATCCATGGCAGAAGGGAGGACTGAGCCCCAGTCTGCTGCATGCCATCCAGAGATGCTGACACTCTTTCTTTGACTTTTTACCAGCACAAAATACTTTTGTATAGCATAAACACACACATTACATATACATTCTATATATAGTATGGAATATAACATACTATTTATAACATAGTGCATATATCATTTATACAGTACAATCTACATTATACTTACCTCAAAAAAAAAGCCCAACAACTTCAGAGACAGTGGTTTTGATGCCTGCTTGGTATTTATTAGAAAAACAGTATGTGGCTCTGCCTAGTAATTTGTAAGTGTCAATACCTGCTGGTTGACTTTTGAGAAAGAGACAATTTGCTGTTGCTGATTTGTGACAGATGCTGGTAGGTTGGTGGGTGGGCAGCCACCCCTCCAGATCTGTGATTTCACCTTTTGAGAAATAGGAAGTGTGTGCATTAAAAGAGAATGTTGGCTAAGCTGACCTGACCTCCATCCTCGAATCTGGTACTTAGAGAAGTGGCTTTGGAGTCAAGGGGTGTCCTGCTTTACCAGCAGCCATTGTCATGCTGGGCAGATCCTTTCACAAGTTTCCCCATTTGGCAGCTATTGGAGAAAGACAGCGATTGCAAGCGTATAATGAAGAGTAGACCTGGATGGAAAACAGCACTTTGCCTAACAAAAGATCATGATATTTCAAGTTGGGAAGAAGCCTTTCAACATTTAAGAAATTCCACACAAGGACAACTTTTTAAAAGGGAACAAAAACCAAACAAAATTAATTTCTGCTCCATCAGAATCTTTTGATTCAATTTTAGGTTGTTTTTTTTTAATAAAACCTAAGAAAGCAATTGAAATAAATACATCATTTCAAACAACAACAACAAAAACCCCAACAAAACTCATTATTCTAAACATGCCAAAACTTGGTCAAATGCCTTTTTTGTTAGTTTTTTTTTTTTTCCAAAATTAACATGAGCAAAACTTAACTTTCAGAGCTCTTCAAAGTCAGTATCATTCCTGATGTCTTGCCAACCAGCTCTAATAAAAATACCTACTGTTATGTAATTCTTTGAGAATCACAAATAGGAGGTGATATATACACGTAGTGAATAATAAAAATTACTATTGCAGATAATAGATTTTATACTTTTTTGAGCTAAGCTAGAGATTCATAGCTATAAAACTAGAGCTCCAGCAAAACTAGGCTGACCTCTCGTGTGTGACATGATTGACAGAATGAGCTGGTTACACTAAACACTACATTAAGTCTTGCTATTTGAATCAAGATCTTTCATGACATGCTGTCTTGAGTTTTCTCTGTGATTCCTACTGAATATTTCTGTGGAAAACATTCATTTGTTGTTAGCTTCAATGCATATATTGCAGCAATAATTTTAAGGGATATATACTGAATCTTCAAATAGTATTTTGGAATAACTTATACAGGCTTACATTCCTAGAATCCCAGATCAAAAGTGGACATATTTCTAAAAATATATACAAATAATCAAAAGGAAATGTGGTAGCCAGTGCAGAAATTATTTAAAGAGGATCTTTANCCTATTATGATGGAAACTGTGCTTAAAATGAAAAGAGCTGCTTCCTTTTTGCAAACTTGGTGGTATTAGGCACAGTCTGAATTTAGTTTTGCTGCAGCATGCATAATTCTGCTGAGGGCAAACAAACAATGCCACTTAGTAATTCTTTGCTGCAAACTTTATCAACCAGCTTTGGCAGCTTCTCTGTATGATTTAAGGCTGCTGGCCATGCAACATCTAAGCAAGCAAGCTGTTTTCTTGTTCTGTGCCCTGGAGAAAAGGGCTTTGCCTGATTTGCCTATGTGCTCAAGCTCTGTGGCATATAGTGCTTCATGCTTCACAGTTATTGTCTCCTGCAGCAGCTGTGACTACAGGTAGATGCTAACCTCGGTCAGGAAGAAAGGCAACACTTTACCAGCTGATAAAGTATAAATGTCTACATCTTCATGACCAATTCAGACATTTCCAATGCTATCTGAACACACAAGCACTCAGCTTGAATGTCATAGCTCTATCAGAGTGAAGTACAGAGCACTGAACTGGAATTCAGAAAACCTGAGCTTTGTAACTAGTCCAGCGAATAGACTAAACTTCTCTGCATTTGGAGCCATCATAAGTAAAAGAGGAAAAAGATGATCTATCAATGAAAAGTGCTATGTAAAAGCAGATATAGTGTTATTATCATAGCTGCTACTGACATGATTTTGCAGTTCTTTTACTANAAGCCAGTTTAGATCCTAATGCTCAATTTGCAGGTAAAATTTTGCCTGCCTAATGTCACATCTTAAAACACCCTGAGCGCAGGCTTTATGTGTGCAAGGTAACAAACACAGCATTCCTTTTCTTCCAAGGCTGGTAACATTTTCTTTTAGGATTAAAACATTACCTATTGTTTTAGCATTTTTTCTGGATTTGCTCTTTGGAAATCACTCGTGAGTTCAGAACAAGGGTAGGGAACTCCACCCCAAAGAAAAAAATTTCTGAGAAGTTATGAGTTCCTAAAATAGAAGCACAGAAAGACAAGTCTCTCTGCTTTTTTTCCTTTGCTAGTCCAACAGCCATAGCAAAACACTGAAGGTACATCACTCTGTGAACTGAGATTATGTATGTAATTCAGCACCTTTATCTACTAGATTTTCTCCTACAGCTGAGGCACATAGTATTCAGGGACAAACAAGTGTCATCTTGTCACACAGAAAGCACCTCAGATATTAATGCAGGTTCTGCCTGCATCAAGACAGCAAAAGTTTATCCCAATTTCACATGCTGATATAATTTTAGAAATAGAATGGGCAAAGTTTGAAATAAAGATCAATCCATCAAATACAAGAGTTTTCATTAAATCCAGACGGTACAATAGCATTAACAGTGGACATCTCTGTTTCAACCACAGGAAAAAAAAAGTAATTTCCCTCTATATAGTTTTATAGTTTTAACCGAGTCAGTAAAATCTATTTTCATATACATAAAAGAATTACATACAAAAGTTATTTAAGGAATACTTGTACACTTTTAACATTTCTGTGACTGCAGTCCAGTCCTGAAGAACTTGCCAATGCCCAGGAATCAGGATTTAGAAGAGAACAAAATGTACTTTATAGAGAAATTAGTGGTAAAAGCAGATGAACTTGTTCTGAAGAGGGTTTTAGTATGTGCCCTTTGGAAATTATATGCCCCACCATTTACAGCTACAGTGAGTCAGAGATGAGAACTGGGGAAGGCAGACTCCTCAGAGAGAAAAATGACTCACCAGAATCTGCTTAGACTGAACTCCCTGGTCCTGACTTCCTTATAATAAAAAACAACACTATGGGAGATGTGGGGGTGGTCAGATGAAGAAACATTTGCTGCAGTGGGGCCACTTTTTCCTAGCCCTTTATCATCT